>OY829914.1:283299194-283478356 GCA_963691935.1 Nephrotoma guestfalica
GTTCTTCAACCAGTTAAGCATACATTTTTCTCTGATACTATTTTTGATCAAGCATCGAAATTCGTGTTTTTAAATTCGGAATCAATCAATCAATTGCGGAAACATGTTGTGTAGCGTACTGTATAACAACCGAAATAAACAAAAATAGGTCGGTCGGAAAACAGAAGGGTTAAAAAGAAAAACCATGCCAACGGCGGATTCAACATTAACATTTTTGGTTACTTGGATTGTATATCGAAAACTGGCAACCATCATCTTGTGTTTCAGATGAAAAGGCAAGGCTATTCAGCGGGTTTTGTTCTGCCGAAGAACGCTTCGGTACTGGTTAACCATTCCTAAACACCGGCGTCAATACCCTTGTATATACAAGCTCGAAAAGGACGAGGCAAATATAATATAGCCAAGGCATACACTGTATTAATTATTTGCTTAACCGTAAAATGATGGTCTCAGTAACTGGACCATAACATCAGAAGCTTTCTTCACTGCCATATACGGCATATTTCAAGACTGACTTTCAAGACTGGCAGAAATTTTTTGCCGCAAGGGCGAAATTAAATAAACTCAAACTGATTTATGATTTTTTATTCGTGAAACACCATTGAGAAGGCAAATACTCTACTTATCCAAATTGATCAATTTAGGTTTATTAAAGTTGATACCGCTTTAATAAATATCCGATGATGCTGCTTCATGTAATGTGTTACCTCCGGCACATTGCCTGAGTGACACAAATGGCAAAACAAAATAAAAAACGTACACGTCAATTAGCATGCCATAATTCGAGAAGACAACATACCACAATCACACTGGATTATCGGGCGGATTCTAGAAGTTGCCTGTCGCAAAGGCGGCCAACTTGAGTTGCTACAGTCAAAATACCATGGAGAGTGATGAAAAGACCAATCGCACGATTCGAAATTAAACAGCGTACGTTGTACATAAAATTTCTAATTAGTCGGGATATTTAAAAGTTATCACACACGCAACTTTATGGTTCCTTCTTCACATACGTCTAGAGCATCACAACTTTTATTTAGTAAGCTAATAGATTTACAAATGTGGAGAGGTTGCTGCGGACTGAGTCACTTGCCCACAATTGCCTAGCTTCCTATAGTGCCATACTATTGGAGTAGTTGTACGATTTCATCCACGCTTCTCCATAATTTGATTCCGTAGTCGGTATACGCCTAATAAAAGCAGCAACTTCACCTTTTAGTAAGCCATTAAGCATTTGTGGCTTATAGTCGTAAATAAGTCATGGAAAGACGCCCAATATTTGTAATCACCTGAAAATGGTTTAATATAAATCTTAGTTAAACACAAATATTGTGATGTACTCACACTTTCGGAAAAGATGTTCTACTTCCGCCAAAAAATGTTTTTTGCTCTCCCCAAGATCAATAAATGCATAAATTGATTTGAATGATATTTATGTCTGTACGAAAGTATAATTACATTTTCCAAGGACCTTTTTTACGAAAGGTGTTATACTTATGAATGATGTTTATTACTTTACGTCTCCACATAGAATCATCTTTTCAAGAACGTTTTATTATAGGAAAACTGCAATTGAAAGGAGTCTCATAAAAAATTGGGCGGTGAATATGTTGTGGCAACTCTCGATTTCTTATACCACGAATGTATCTCGAATACACCACACTTGATTTCTAAATCGAAAATTGAACTACCGGATTTTTGATAAAAACTGTCTTGTAAAAGGCGATTTTTTTTTCATTTTAGTTCTTCGTGTATATGCTTTTGACACATCACGCATGTTTAGCGATACCTGTCAAAGTCAATTGTTCTCAGTTAGCATTGTCATTTTATCGTGGAAAGACTTACACCCGAACAACGTTTACAAATTATTGAATTTTATTATCAAAATTCATGTTCAGTGAAAAATGTATTTCGCGCACTTCATCCATTTTATGGTCATCCTAATTGGTCTACTAAGCAAGCAATTCAAGCCATTGTTACAAAATGTCGCACCAGTTCCACGTTATTGGACATCAATTTAAATCGTATGCGTAACGTGCGTACAGAGGAAAATATTGCTGCTGTAGCAGCTAGTGTTGATGAAAGATGACAAAATGTCCATACGTTGCAGGGCACAGCAATTGGGATTGTGTCGACTACGTGGAATGTTTGACGCAAGGGTGTTCGTCTGATTGCCACATTTACCGTGATAAGCAGCCACAGGCAATTCAAGAACTGCCAATGTGCCAATGCCCTCAGGAATGAAAAATATTGTTTGGTGCGGATTATGGGCCGGTGGAACCATCAGTCCGTATTTTGTCAAAGATGACGATGGCCGCAATGTTTCCGTCAATCCGTGTCTATAACTTTTTCTGCCCAAAATGCATGAACTGAATCTGGTCGATACATCGTTTCAGCAAGTCGGCGCTACATGCTCACAGCACGCGAAACCTTGAACTTATTGAGAAATGAGTTCGGTGAGCAATTTAGCTCACGTTTCGGTCCTGTGAATTGGCCAGCTAGATCGTGCAATTTAACGCCTCTTGACTATTTTTTATGGGGCTACGTGAAGTCTCTTGACTCATTGAACATCCCGCATGGACCACTTAAAACGTAGCCGTGGCCAACATTTACATGAAATAATCTTTACAAATTAAATGGCAAACATTGATTTTTGATTCAAATAAAAATTGCATACAGTTTTGCAATTTTACTGTGCTTTTTTTTAAATTATAAACCAAACGCTTAAATTTCAGAAAACCGACCTTGTTGGTCCGACTCTTGTTGAAAATTCAATCTTTACTATAAATTGGAAAAGCTGCTACAGAAGCTGCCACTATACCTGTATACAGATATTTACCACATTTCGAATGGATTTCCCAATTTACGCTGAAAAATTTAATAAGAAGTTTGATTCCGACTAGTCAATCCGCCTGGACTGTAGAAATACCGAATTTTGGTGAAATAGTTTTTTGACCAAAACTCATGATTTTCGTCGGTAAGACTACAATTTTTTTCTTTCAATCGTTTTTTCGTAAATGCTATATACTTTCAAAATATGTATTTGCAAAAAACCAAAAAATCTTCTATGGCTCCCACTTCCGCTCGACCAAAAATTTCGGCCAAAAATCACTGAGATCTCCGAATTTATGGAAAAAGCTTAAATATGAAGTTTCACGAGAACAAAATTTTTCATGATTACCATCCAAAAAAATTTTTGATAAACTGATTTGAACCGATATTGTTGAAAATTTAATTTAGACGATTTTCTCGTAAATGAGAAACTTTCTAAAATATTTGCAAAAAAACGAAAACTCTCCCGTGGTAGCGTCCACTTCCGGTGGACCGATTTCGGCCAAAATTCACTGGAATCTCCCAATTTATAAGAAAAGCTTAAGTATGATCAAGACAATATTTAACTAAGATCAAGACAATATCTATTTTCTCTGTCCTTATTTTGAATAGCATGCTTTGCAGTATTCGAGGTTAATTTACATGTATCTCAGCATTTAGGTTTGCTAGTCGGTTCCACCACAACTGTAATAGATATTTCGCCTTAGCCTAGTCCTACAAGTAACGCCATTGAAATGGATCGACTTCACTGAGAGTGATTCCACTTTACTTTCATCTGTTTTATAAACTGTTTGGTTTCTATTCAAGAATTTCAGATAAGTAGCCGCCAGAGCCTTTTCACTATTGGAGATGCGGATATTACATTTTCGTTCTTAAGCCCTCCCTATCAATTACAATCATCATTAGCACTCAGTAAAAGGCTTGGTTACCAGTTCCTGAATCCTAGTATTTTAGTCTTACACGATTTCAACGGGATACAGAAATTTCAGACGATCCGCTCTGCTCCATGATCTTTTTAACCCATAAACGTGTTCCATCATCTTTAACCGCTATCTCCACCAAAGTACTGTGTTTAGAACTATCCCAACTTTAATCTTGGCGCGTGATTTGTTTCAGGCTCTTCTTTTTGGTTGTTGCACCAATCTAAGTTCATTTCAAGATACGGAACTGAGACAAAAAATTTGGTGTTTGCTTTTCTTCATTTTTTCAACCGAAAAACAACGAATTTCGAAATATCGACATAAAAATTTCCAAAATTATAAAGTATTAGGTATCTCCAGTTATCAGTGAAAATCTAGAATCTAATAAAATTCCAACCACAATTCAAAAAGCAAAAAAATACTAATAATACGTTGCTGTCAGCAGCGCTAATATATCAACTATCAAATTTTTCGATGCCACTCAAATCTTGGCTGAGGAACTACAATTCAAACAGACGATACCATAATGAAGAAAGTCAATTTAAAGTGCCCAATGAAAAAGTAAATTCCAACTTGTGTAAAATAATAATCAGTTTACAATTTGATATTGTTGCAACAACGATAAATTTCCATTTCTACACTTTACCATCTTTTATTTGTAAAGTCCTTTGACGAATCCGTTGGGAAAATATAGGAATGTATCACTGAATGTGTCCTACATTTGTGTTCGAGATATTCACTTCAACCACATACATGCTGAAAATTTATTAACATTAAGTATTGCGAAGCAAGTGATTGAATGATTGATGAATGAAGTATATTTAACTCTGCATAGAATCCTGCACGGTGTGCATTCGTTACTTCTTTCACGAGAATGAACGAAAATGTCTGATCTGCCAGCATAAAACAGCTTAGGTAGCCTAAATACCGAAACAGATTAGCTGCTGTAGTTTCAACGCTTGGAAGCTTAGAGAAAATTTGGTCCGATAACGGATCCAATTTTGTTGGGGCTAACAAAGAACTGGAGAAACTTAAACGTCAGATAAAAAATCAGTCGAACAACCAAATAATTAATGATATGTTTTTGTGCAGAAAGAAACCATTTTTCTCTTCCATTCTCGTAGTGCTGGTGTTTGTTTTTAATCTAGGCAATCTATCCTGAGGCCAAGCCAATCCCAACTCTTTCCCAGTTCGCTTTTCACGCCCTACTTTACGCAGTAGCCAAATCGAGGTCACACGACGATAGGTCCGATTTATGTAGAACTTGTCTGTGCATTGCACAGCACCATGCCAGCCTATAGTAATGATATCGAAGATGGTTCGGCCCATGAGTTCTGCCCTCCGACAGGGAGTCATAGTTGTGTTCATTTCCGAAAAATTAGTTTTTCGGAAACCTGCCTCTATCGGCATTCGAACGCGCTCCTTCCCGATCCAAAGGCGAAAAATTTAACCACTGTGCCGTTTGGTCGGTATTACAGTCAAATCATTAAGTATCATTTGTAAAGGGTAGCAACCTCAAATCTGACGTTTGAGGAAAGAACAACGCTAATAATTTAAATTAAGGTAGACTTGAATTCGTTCCGTTCATCAAAACGGAGGAGAATTTGGAGTTGGCTTTCTAATCCATCGACGTGTGAAGCAACACATCATCGACTCCTACCCTATCAATATTCGGATATGCACGGTCAGACTGCACACTAAAAAATTTAACATCAGAATCGTTAATTTTCTTTGTTGAGTTGAAGGAAGTCATCAATAACATCCCGAGGGATTTTACCGCCATCTGTCTCGATCCATCGCTCTCGTCCTCCAGTTTCGACATCCTAATATGCGTAGGTCGTGTTCGATGTCGTTACGCCAGCGCAGTCAGGGTCCTCTCCGTTGCACAGCGGCTGGTTGTTGATGGAATACTTTATTAATTATTCGTTGCTGCGGAGGTCTTGCAACGTGGCCGAGCCAACTAACTCGATTGGATTTGATGAATCCGATAATATCGCTACCTCGGAGAAGTTGCTTTATTTCATGGTTCATACGAATCCGAATAATTTTGATTGGGCGTAAAAAAGTCGTTGTCCGGCAGCGATTCGGGCTTTTATCTCTGCCTGCATATCATTCAACGATGTCATAACTGACTCGAGGTATTTAAAATTTTCAACGGTATCAAAAGTATTGTCGCAAATTCCGAATTTGCCATGAAGATGTTCATGAGTGTTGCTAAATATTTGGTTTTTCTACTGTTCACCTCCAAACCAAGTCTTCTTGCGCAGCGATCGAGCGGTATGAAACTATAATTGATATCTCTAGCTCTTCGGCCAATAAGCACGACACAAACTGCATATCTAAGCATTTGGCCTGATTTATTAAATATATCGCGAGAAAGTTTCAATTTTGCTTTTCCTCACTACGACTCAAGCGATAAATTGAACAGCACAGGCGCGAATGCTTCTCCCTGTCGAACACCTGATGTTATATTCAAAAGAGTCTGATACAGTTCCTTCCATTACGATTTTACATACGGACCCAGACGTTGTTAATTTACACAGAGAAACAAATTGCACCATGAACACCATCAAATTATCGTGGGCGATTTTAATGCAAAAACCAGTAGGAGCGCAGAACATGCATCGCATATCGGGCCTGACATCATCGCATATGGGGCTTGCACCTCACCATCGATCACATGCTTGTCGTTTTCAAATAAAGTGCAAATTCTTATCTACATTCAATGGACAAGCATAAAGGACCATCCGTTGGAATGTCGATGCTTGAAAATATCAAGTCTGACTCTTTATACCGACAAACCAATAACGAAGAACCTCCACCCAATATTCAGGTGCAGTGGCTCCCTATACAGTCAGCCATAACTGCCGCGGTACAAACCACTATCGGCAGAAAACTACCGAGGGCCTACCATGATTAGTTCGATGATCAGCTTCGACGAAAGCTTCATGATAAATGCTTGGCTCGCAAGACTAAGCACTCTAGCAGAATATCTTTGAGCTAGGACTAAATATCTCCGACAAAAGAAGCGCGGACATATGAGAAAATACATCGAATACATCAGCTTCCAGGCGGGACAAGGAAAATCAAGGGACTGTTTTTCTAATGCCGGGAATCTCACAAAAAACTTTCACCCAAGAAGTACAGTCATCAAAAACAGGAATGGAGAACTGAGAACAAACGTGGCTGCTGTTCTCTCAAGATGGCAAACCTACTTCAAAAATCTGCTAAATCGGACTGACGAAGTGACCCCTATTAGAACAACCGCTCCGCCGGGCGAGGAGGTCTTTGTCGAATATCCCACAGCAGATTAAGTAGAAGCAGCTATTAATAGATTGAAAAATGGGAAAGTACTCGGCCTCTATGAAATCCCCGCAGAATTAATTAAACTCGGCAGCACTATCTTTGTACCAAATCTATACCATCTCTACATCGCAATTTGGGATCAAGAGGAGCTGCCGAAGAACTGGAAGACCGCGCTGATATGTTCGCTGCACAAAAAACATGACCGTCTAAAGTACACTACCTACAAAGTGTTGGCTAATATAACTGTGGGTTTCGTCCCAACCGATCAACCACTAACCAGTGCTCCACCATGAGAATGATTCTGGGAAAATTATGGGAGTACAATATTAGCATACCGACATCATTAACCGCAAGAACCTCTGGGCCACGAAACTTGTTTCGTTGTGTAAATTAACAACGCCTTGATCTATATGTAGAATCGTATAGTCGAAGGAACTGTGTCAGATTCCTTTGAAATAACACCTGATGTTCGACAGAGTGTTGCACTCGCGCCTTTGCTGTTCAATTTGGCAAAAACTAATATAACGTCGGGCCAAATTCTTGAATATGCAGATGATATCGTGCTTGTTTGCCAAAGACCTAGCTATATCAAGAACAGTTTCACACCGCTCAATCGCTACGCAAGTAGACTTAGTTTGAAAGTGAACAGCAGTAAAAAAAACTAGTATCCATGCCCAGGAGCAGATCTATGACAAATATTGGTATATGGCGTGTATATGGCGATAGTGTATATGGCGTCAAATACCTCGGGATTGAGGTCAAATACTTCAAATGAATAAAAACCCGAATTGATGTCGGACATCGAGTTTTCATTTCAGTCGCTCATTGAACTTGTGCTGACTTTCGGAGGCGAGATCTAGTCTCTGACCTCTAACGACTGTAGAATGTTATCTATACGTTCGAAAGGAAGATAATTCGTACCACCTTTGGATCAATTAAAGTTGCGAATTCGTATGAACCATGCGCTAAAGCGACTTCTCACAGACGGCGATATCATATTATTCATTAAATCCAACCAAATTAGAAACCTTTGCAAGGTCCCCACAACAACGAAGGATTAAGAAAGTGTTCCAACAACAACCAGCCGGGCGAGACGATGTCAAACAAGACCTATGGGTAATAGACTGTCGAGAGCCACCGTGCAGGCGGCAAAATCCCTTCATGGGATGTGATAGCTAGAGAGAGTGGTGTGAAAGTGTTGAATTCGAGACCATTATGCAGACTCAATGGCGATCCAGCTGATTTACTAGCATTTACACCCGCACATTTCGTGGTTAGAGAACCTTTGACGTCTATTCCTGAGCCAACGTTCAACGATATGCCACAAATTAAACTGACGAGATGACAAAATATTCAGCAGTGGATCAAAGGATTTTGGAAGCGGTGGTATCAAGACTATCTAAAATCATTGAACAACGTTTCAAATAAAAATCTAAAACTAATGTCATTAATATCGTTGTTTTAATACGAAAAGATAACTTGTGCATATCCCAGCCAACGGATAGATGGTAGAGTTATTACTATTCATTAAGGCAGTGACAGCATCACCCGCATACACTGAAAACATTGGAAACCAAACTAAAAGTGCGGGAGTATGTTGGTGAGAATAAAAACGCTGCAGTCTAGCTTGTGTCTAGACTAGAGTAATAAATTTCAAATTTATTTGACCACTTGTTTTAATGAAACGATATCAAATTACGCACACCATTTACATAGAGGGTTAATTGGTATATTTTATTTTAAGGAAAATCCCCGATTATTTTCAAAAACGTGAAGGGATGAATTTTGTTTGTTCGATAAAATATCAAAACACTTTACTCATTTCAAATTCCTATCACTCTTCGTATTTATATATTAGATTGGGTCTCACCCCTCAATTTACGTACGAAAGACAATTTTCGTTTTTCTCGTATTTACGTACTATAAATCACAAGGGGTGGAAATTTATATCAATTTTTTTTTTTTTTTTTTGCAAAGTGAAAAATAGCACAGTGCGCAAGAACAGCATAGTTTTTTCTCATTCATGTTAGCCTTTTTGACTGTCAAAGCAGCATAGTTGCATTATGTTGTTTTCAAATTAAGTTGTTTTTGTTTGTGTTTATAATAAAAATAATAAAAAATTTGTTTAATTCAAAAATTTATAATTTAAATATTATTGTGGAAAACTACACGGAGCTATTATGGCGGATGAAGGAAAAGCCGAACAAGAAACTGATAAAAAAATTGTTCATGTCTATCCGTTGGTCAAGGTAAAAGATTTTCTTCATTTTTAAATATTCAAATGTGTTATATATTTAACCCTCGAATATGTGCATTTCTCCACATAATACGCAGCATTCGGATATGATTGAGGAAATGCGTGGCGAAGCAATTGAACTGAGTATAACGGCATGCGAAAAATTCGCCAACAATTATGAGCTGGCTGCCAAGTCGATCAAAGAAACAATGGATAAAAAATTTGGTACATTCTGGCATGTGGTGGTGGGTGAATATTTCGGCTTTGAGGTCACATACGAAACAAAAAATATTCTCTATTTATTTTTTGGTGGAAATCTTGCGATTTGCATGTGGAAGTGTTCCTAAAATATATATACCAGTTACACAGCATACAGTACGGAGTGTTTCTAATTTATTGGGCGTGAGTTTGCGATGTGTGAAGGGTAAATGCAATTTTTGTCGTTTTACGGCCCGTATGGTTTCTGTGCGCGTATTTTAATTTTTAGTGAATTATTTTTTAATGACATCAAAGAATTTATTGACGAAAGCTTAAATCCATCCATTTTTTTTATTAACACATACACACAAACAATTTTTGTACAAATTTTTTAACGAATGATTTAACAAAATAATTTTTAATATTTATTTATGTAAATAAATTTATAATAATAAATAAAATATATTTATATTTATATATGAAGCAAATCAAATCGAATTATTAATAGTTTGTGCTACAATCAGATGGCCGAGCAGCCTAAGGTGCCGTGGTTTCTTGAACCCCACATCTGACAATGTTTTAGTTTCAATTCAGATTACTCGTTTTATATGAATAATCGGTAATCGGACGCCTGTAAACTTAGGCAAAGAAACATGAGAACAAAAGAGCCTCACTTTTAAACGTAACTGTCCAATTATCGTTCATTGCAAATTTCGACATGAAAAATGAATAATTCTTTTGAAATGCCATACATAACCAATGCCATCACTCAACAGAGGAACAGTTAATGGAAGAGTTTTAAATCATTCTGCTTAATATTTTGAAGGTGTTGTGGCCATTGCCGTTGTAAATTCTCATTCTATATGCTATTCAATATATATTTTCACTGTACATATAATCGTTATTTGCTTGCTCCACTAGTCACTGACGCCGTGCTCCTCTTTCACTTCAAAAACCCTTCTTCATTTAAAATATAAAATACTGATTAGTGCAGTGGAGCTCTTTCATCAGGCTCTTTCAAAAATCGCACCTTAGCCTTCTATTCCGTATTCTGGCAGAATTTCCAGCTCTACTACTCGTTGTGTGGGTGCTGAAAAACCATTGTTTCGTTTATCACAAATTTACCAAGCCGCATATTTTCTCATGACTCAAGGCAACCATTTCCCTTTACCCTGCACCTGGTGCCATCGTGCTGATGAAATGCTTGCTTCATTTTCGTGACCCGTGGAATTTTGGATGTTTAACACTTGGTTTAGAAAAATTCAATATAGTTTTCATCGGTCTTTCCGTCATTACCGTCAGAAATCCGGCACGTCAGGAATTTGTGCGAGATTTGATCAACGATTTCTAGTTTCTTGAGACCGATCTTTACCAAGTCAACGAATTTTTCAGTCAAACCATTGGACTGCTCCTGAAAAACAACGCTGCTCGAGCTTAAACATTTCCTAAACGATCGATCGTCTTTTCCGTTGTCTGATTTCGGAGTGACCTTTAAACATTGGCTGCGATTGCAACGTACACTTGTTTGATACAGTCACATTAGATGCGTAAATTACATGTTATTTTCCCAGATTCTCGACGTCTTGAAGGTCAAAACATTTGAAGGACTTTAGCACATCTCGTCAAGTCGAATGTAAAATTTTACGATCTCACTTCCCGTCTTTCCCGTTGCTAAAATAAGTGAAACCGATCTCGTGGAGCACGTACGTACCGATTAGTTTAAATTCGTTTTTTAAATCTGTGAATATGTTCCGAGCGACGTGAACTAATTATTTAGATCCAAGACAAAATTTAGATATAATACTGCACAGATTGATCCTGAATTTGATCAATAACGTTTCTCTTATTTGAGTTTTGGGAAGCTGCGAAATTAAAACGTAGCTGTGAAATGGACTTGATTCGCTTATCTACTTTTGTAGTCGCGGCCAACTCGACGAGTGAAGAAACGTTTGTCATTATGTCGCACAAGCTGGTGTAGCACTGCAAATCCTCAAACGTGACTGGCAACTGTTTTTGCTGAACCGATTGCGAACACCCATCTCGTATGGTCGAGACGCTGCAATTCATTTCAATGACTGCTTCATGTGACGACGATCGCGAATGAATCGAACGCGCAACTTTACATAATTTCGTATTTTATGGTGTAATCTTAAATTAGCACAAACTGTCATGTGTCGAAGAGAGGGAACTGTTATGGTAAAGCCCTACCTCTTTCCCTATCTTCGTGACCGCTTGGTTCCTAAAATAATTTGCTCGTTCAGTAGCTTGATGGGTCTGTTGCATTAATTACAAATACAATTAGGCGCGGGAAGCCACAATAAAATCGTCAACAAAAGAAAAATTAGCTCGCCACTCAAACGTGTGTACGAGTTGCTGGAAATTGCCACGTGCCATCAGACAGTTTACTCGGAATGTCTACGAGTTGCTGGGAATTGCCACGTGCCGTGCAGACAGTTTTCTCTGAATAGTCATAGCCACAACGAGTGTTGATTGTAATAAGAATTTTTGATACGTCATCTATCTCTAACTGTCAAAATGCGTCAGATAGGTCGATTTTGCTGAACACTCGATTTTGGTAGTAAGATTTAATTATTTAATTTCGGATAATTATTTAGTTTCAGTACTTCATGCAACCCTATTCAATAAACGGCTCAAACCACGATTCTCCATCATTTATTTTGACGGATCGAGCGATGCGGTAAAATGATTCAGACTTATTTCTCTCAACAATTGCAATCTCTTAAGCTCGTTTTCGATTAGTTCAGCTGTGTCTGCATCGGGCGTTTACTTCAAAAAATAAGTTCAGTGTTCCGTGTATTGTGCCGGTTCATACAGTGCGGCAACATGATGCGTTTTTGTTCATCTCTTACCTCTTCACTTACGAACAAAATTTTAAAGTGGGGAGTTTTTGCAGCACATTTGTGACAGTGGTGTGTGGTGTACTCACTAACACAAACGAAACAACAAAAAATTAGGTTCAGAATTTTGTTTTACGTGCTCAGTTTAAAATTGAATTTTGGCAAAAAACAATCGCCTTAGCAAATCTAAGGAATTTTACATTGCACTTCAACACCTACTAGTTTTTTTTTAATTTAATTTTTTGTGTTTTGTATTGACATGCACTTGGAGTCCAAGCAAAGTGCTTGACATTTAGGGGTTTAACGAAATGTCTAATGCCTATTTTAATAATAATATAATAAATTAATTTTTACCGTAGTATAATTTTTAATTAATATTATAATTATTAATATTATTATAGAAAAAACGAATCTTTTATTTGATTATGCTTCCATCTATGGCCAAATAGTGGAACCTTTGACATAAAATGACGTCATATAGCAAAATTTTTAAAGCAATTAAGCCATTAGTATCTAAGTGCACTGGCTCAAGTATCCAATATAAAATTAAAATAATTTTACAATTAGATAGACAAGTGCCGCACTTAGTTTTGAATAGCAAGTGCTGCTTAAGTTTTGTTTGAAAAGGATACGTGTAAACAGCTAAATGTATGTATGCTAGTAAATCTACGAACAGCAACGGAAATTTATTGTTGACTCTTAAGTTGAATTATGTGGCTACGTTCTGCTCAATTGCCACAAATTGAACGTCAAATATTGACTGCTACACAAAGGAAGGTTCAGTCACCTCATAGAATCTTTCTTTTCTTGGATAAAAATTGTCTTTCGGCTAATGTTTACGATCCTTAATGTCGGTTCGGCATCGTTCTTTCTTTTGGTGCAAAAAATACTCGCATTTACTGTCGATTATAGTGTTACGTGTAAACTCCACTGTTCCTCGTCGCCTCTGTTCTAAACTAACTTTTTGAACTTTGCCATATAGGCGGGACTTTTTGAACTTTGCCATATCTTATGTTTCCAAAACTCAAATATACTTTACTATTTTGAACCAAAAAACCATTTTGAACAATAAAACATGAATAAGAAAAATATTACCAAAACCCATTAAAGGGTGATGTAATTATAGAGAGTCGATAACCATCTAAATCGGCCGTCCTGTTCTAAGCCGCCTTGATGAAGTTACCTTGTTCGTCGCTACTATACCTTCGACCTTTAATCCAGTAAAATATCGGTTTATGTATTTGGCAAACGATTACGTTAATATTTAACCTTTTCCTTGACCTAATTGTTGAGCCTTGTACCGGTCTATCCCATTCACTCGTGTCACCTGATAAGGCCCTAGATATTTTTTAGTTAGTTTTAACTTCATTATAAGTAAAATAGGATATCACCAACATCTTATTTCTGCGCTTCATTTATTTTACGAACATAGTCTCGCTTTAATTCCTCTCGAGCTTTCTTCCCCAAGTGGTGGTACCGTGGTAACTACTTCATTCATTCGTTCTGCTCATCGTCTGCCTGTCATTACCTATATGAACATCTCGTCGTTGTAATGTAATGCTCAATTTTTTCTGTTACACTATCCTGAGAAAATTCCGGTTAAGAAAAATTGCCCTCTCCAATTCAAGTTCCGGGATCAGTTCTATGGTCATCGTTGTTTTCGTCAGGTACAGCCATATAAATTTTGAAAACCAATCATCGACAACACATGATATGCATTTATACATCTTATTCGTGACACGCAAGTGGCACAAAATACATGGAACAGTTCTCCGTCATCCTTTTATGCTGGTTGCACTCTAATCACGATACTATTTTTATACCGGCACAGCAGGGGACTCAACTAACCGCGAGATGATCCCTTTCTTTTCCACCGTAGATTTAAAAGCGGCACAATTGGTAAAAATACGATCATAATCGAAGCAAATAGGACCGAAATTTACTTAAAGTCTTGCTGAAATTTACTTAACTAGATGAATTAACGATTAACAGAAATAATAATTTATCAAAATTTTATTTTTTGTGATTTTCGGTGAATCATAATAAGGATTATCTTTTAGTCTCGACAGTCTACAGTTTTTTTTTGCAAAATTCTCTTTTTCTATTTATAACAAACTTTATTTTAAAGAAAATTTGAAACTAGCATTCACATTTCCTACCCATTCTTAAAACGAATCAGAAGTGAAAATTATTTGTATTAAAATTACTGTAAACCAGAAAATCATCCGAATAGTAGAACATTTTAAAAACACCACATCATTCCATGAGGGAAAATTTGGTGTTGTGTGGCAAATCTAGGCAATCGCAGAAGTAAGTATATGCATCTAGCGCCTTGAATATTGCGACTCATTTTATTATTATCATATCAGTCTCGTCACAAAAAAAATAGAAAATACTACACATAACTAGTGAAAATTATTATGTCTATCTTGTTATTGTACAGTGTGGTTCAACGAACGCACAACTGACAGATTATCTTCAATTCAACAGAATTATCTTTAAAAGGAAAATAAGGGTCAATGTTATATAATAAGTCCGCACTACTTCTTGCGATATGGGATAGCCATATTTCCGCCTCTGAAAATCTATGGTTTCTTGAATTTACGCCAAAATTTGTGTTAATAAGGATGGATTCAAAATTTATATAGAGTTCTTCATTTTTTGTTGTCCTTTTCGCGTAACGAACGATGACCACAATATGTTCATTCTTAATCTGCAGGCCTAAGCTATTTGTAGTAAATTTACATCGACCATCATTACATATTCCCTTCTGTGAATTGACAAGCTCCAATCACCGCTCACGATTACTCTGGTTGTCCTAGCAGTCACAACTAGTGGACTATCTACAATTCTCGCTCGTCTTGGTTGGTATCTCTGCCAGATACTTTTCAATGTCCCAACCAATGGCCTCCAATCCGATCATAAGCGGACCACGACTCTAGTCTCAATTTGTTCTGGCCAGTAATCGTTCATGTTATGATCACTATCCCGTCCAAACGTAGGTGTCACCATTGCCCTTCAGCGTTATCCGAAAGCATTGCCATCTTCAAAGAGTTTCTAATTTTCCTTTAAGTGTTCGATTCGTCACCTCACCAACTCCAACATCAGCATTATCACTTCCATCAGGAAGAAAGGGGGAAGGGGCTGGTTTATATCGTTCTGGAATCGTCTCAACCAGGCGATCCGTTATCATCCTCATTTGCTATGAACAACTTCTCTCCTGACTCTCGCTGACCAACAACTGTCCCACTATGAGACGTTGATTCTGCAACCGGTTGAGCATCCAAAACACCTAGTAGTTTTTTTCTTCTTGTACTGTGGCAATATCGCGGTTGAATTGTTCATCAAATGTTATAGACTTAAATCTTCTGATATTTTCAAGCTCACCGCTGCCACCAATTGTTACGAAGTTGCCCTGTCGTATTACTGGATTGTGAATACCGTTATAGAATTTGACGGTTACAACAACAATTCTCGTAATTCACACCGCTTCAGGGATATTGACGAAAACACCGGAAATAATTTCTCACACACCTAATCCACTCACTAGAATATTACCGAAATATTCCCACAATGATTTTCCCAAAACTCACTAAGACTAATAAGTCCACGATTATTTATTAATTTATTTCGTTTATTTCGCGTATCGATTCTCCCAAGTCACTAGCTCCTTTTGTTCATTGCACCCGTATTTATATACCGATGGAACATGCCGAGTTCTGCTTTAAACTACTATAATTTGGTATAATCTGCAATACCACAAAACTGTTATAAAATTATCTCTGATGCTACTACTTAAACCTAGATGTCACTAATCTCACAAAAAAATATCATTAATATCTAAAATTCAAGTGTGCAATTACGTTGAATAAATGTCTGACCCATGCTGAATTAATTGCCCATCAAACCAATAGGCGAGATCGTAACAATATATTGGAATAGAGTTTACCACTGCTTTTATTGCCAATGGAGCCATCTACCATGTAGTAGATGCACTGTAATCCTTTACGTAGTAGTTGTACCATCGTTTTTCACAAGCAAGTGCTTTTCAACTGAATTTTATTTGCGAAAGTGACAATTTCGTGTGTTATTGAAATAATTATTTCTACGGTGAGTTAAACAATGGTCGCCCGAATTCGACAGTTATTCCAGAAAATATAAGAAATGTGCACAAAATCATTTGGAGGCCGTAACGTGAAGTTGCGTGAGATAGCACTTTAAAGATATTAAAATACAATATACTATTTTGTATGAATATTATTGTCCATGAGAAAGCTCTGTTCAAAGTGAGCGCCACTCTTGCTCACATTGGATCAAAAACAGCAACGCAACGAGGATTCATAGCGCTGTTTGGAGCTGTTTAACCGTAATAAACAGGATTTTTTGCATCGGTATGTGCCAATGGATGAAACATGGATCCACCACTATACCCCTATAGGCATCCGAAGCGACCAAAAACGCAAATGTCGGCAGGTAAGGTTTTGGTATCCGTATTTTGGGATGCGCAAAATATTTTGTTCCTCGACTATCTTGAAAAAGAAAATTCCATCAACAGCAAATATTACATGGCATTATTGGTGCGTTTGAAGGGAGGAGTTACGAAAAAACGGCTCCAAGCAAAAGAAAATGCGCTCTTCGATGGTAAAATTGCATGAAACAAGTTCGAATTGTTTCTCGATCCGCCATATTCTCCGGATCTCGCTCGCTGCTAGTACTAATTGTTTACAGACCTCACAAAATGCTCCAGGAAAAGAGATTTATGTCAAATGCTGAAGTTATATAGGCAAAAAGGCATCGAAATGTTAAAGAAGCGTTGGAATGAATGTATCACTCTTGAAGGATACTATATTGATGAATAAAGTCGAATTTAGTAATAAACATGTTTTTAGTAGTTAGCCTCGGCGGGACTTATTGGTCAATGAGTTATGTATGAAGAGCTCAAACATGTCGCTGTTTCTGTAAGTCATTATACTTACTGTTTCCTATCCAAACATATTTGCGTTGTATAGTTTTAAATTTTTGAGGCATTGTCGGTTCCTTGTCGCTTATCAACATACAACAACAGCAGGGTGGTTCAGTAAGTCCTAGGCGCATAACGGCACAATTTGAGTTATTAGCATGAATTAATATGGAGCTCATTGCTCTCTAACGAATTCGCTGTCCTAAAGATAGATAGTACGTGTCCACGCCAGCAGATAAGAAAAGGTTGCTTGAACTACTGAGACAGATATAAATCGCATATGAAAGTTGCTATCAGAAATAAAGCCGACTTTTATGTGAAAACGTAGACTCAAGTACTTCGACATGAAATAGCCATGAACTGATCGTGTGCTTGTGATCACACTTGATCTGAAGAGAGCTAATGCAGTTTGCGTTGCATCTTTGGATACGTGTGCACATTTGCGTGGTACACCTCGAAGACTAATTGAGCATGTCTTAGCAAGGGCGGGTTTTGGTCACACAGGATGTAAAAGATTATCGGACCACAACGCAAAACTC
This sequence comes from Nephrotoma guestfalica, assembly GCA_963691935.1. Lineage (NCBI taxonomy): Eukaryota > Metazoa > Arthropoda > Insecta > Diptera > Tipulidae > Nephrotoma > Nephrotoma guestfalica. The sequence continues at coordinate 283,317,044 of OY829914.1, forward strand.
TGGAAGCGAGGATTGCTTACTCATTGGAAAGCTATTTTGAAACTTATCACACAGGTCACAGGTTTTGACGTGAATGCCAGAAAATGAAAATCAATTAAAACGCCAAAAAAGGCATCAGAATGTCGTCAGCAACAGCCCACAGTTACCAGTCCGACTCTGTGAACTTTATTTGGAAAGCACCATATATGGAATAATTTCCTTTGGAACTTTCAAACGCTCATACTTTCGGCATTGCATTAGAACCCTTTGTTAGAGTTGGAAGTAGCCAGCACCGTAACTGAGGTCATGGCACATTTTAGAGAGTCGAAACATCGTTACGCTCGTTTGTTCACAAGCTTATTTCATCTTCAGCCTATAGATATAAAATGTTGATAATGAAAAATATCCACTAGCCTGTAATTCCTAAAAGTACACTTATTGCCATTGCAAAGTTCCCATACGTACCTAAAATTTTCATCACATTTTTAGGTGCCTTTGAACTTTACAATTTGTTATTGTCCAGGCTATAGGACTTAACGCCGGAGGTCTGGCAGTTAGCAAATCGTAGAGGTAGGCAAACGCCCAGTCGTACAGATGATGAGGAATGACTTTATAACTTTGTACGTATAACTCTGCACAACGTTTGTGGGACATGAAACTTGGAAATTTATCAATTATTATTTACAGATTTGTATGTAGAACAACAGTCAGATCATTCACAGTAATTACAATTAAAGATGAATGTAAATAAATTGCTCTAATTTGCTGGAGCTGACGATTTCCGAGGCGTTGAGGAGTTTACGGAAGGCCTGACTAAGAAATTTGTCTAAAAAAATAGCAGTTGATGTTCTCTTTCTTGGGGTTCGGTTTACCTTGAGTCTCGAAGAACAATTGCAATATGGTTTGAGGAGACCCCGCGTAACATCGCAATATTGTCAGCAATACCTGACTTCCCCATAGCCACTCGTCCAACTCCGTAAACTATGTTTGCAAAATACCGATATGTGCATTTTCAAGAAGAGAGACCCCCACACCGCTCAAAGTGTAAGAATTCCGATTGCTCTAACATTTTTCTCTGCACGAAAATGAATGCCTTCAAATGGTTGCTTTCGCAAGAAGTGAAATCGATCCGTTACTAAACAGGTTGATTTTCATTAAAGATTATCTAAATATTATGGGTATGACTAGGCGAAATACTCCACATCCAGCGAAAAATTGTATCGTTTCTTTTGGATTATCTAGAAATACTGTTAGCTCATGTCGGAATGCATTTCTTTCAAGTGAGTTAAATAATGCAGCATAACATATATCAGTATTCCAATCAAATGTTTAGTTTGGCAGTTGCTGCGTGTGATTGAGCTGAGTAGCAACAGACTAAAGCAAATATTTAACTTCGTTATCTACATTTCGTCCTCTATTTTACTCGCGAGCTTCTGTCGGACTATTACCATACATTTGGTTAGAAAGTCTAAATATTCGTTGGTGAGGATTTCAAGAAACCTCTAACTGGTGTCAATTATACTTTATCCGCAATCCACTACAGAAAAAGCGTTAATCTAATGCAAATAACGCATCATAAGGTATATGAATACTAGAGTTAGATGCTTACGTATAGGTTCAAAAGATGACAATTCCACCGGTGTTTACTACTGTCGAATCAACATTGTCAGCAGAGTTGCGCAGTGGAAGCGTGAAGGGCTTATAACACAAGAGGTCTGTGGATCGAAACCATACTATACTAACATTTAAATTGTTTGTTTAATCTAAGGAAATTAATTTCGACCAAGAAACTACCATCTCAACTCGAGGAGAACCGACAATTTAAACATTAATGTAATTAATCTCATTCAAGATCTGTTGCATTTAAAAACAACGAGGCTTATGCAAAATTTATAAAATCCTGGGTTTCGGTTTTCAGCAACCGTTGCTAGACATTTAAGGGATAATGTCGTTTTGTTATTCGAGCTCTTTAAATAAACGGATTTAAAGAAACGTGTTAAGGTCGTCAACTGTGCTTTATCCCTCATACCAGTACTAAAATCTAAACATAGGTCAGAAGCAGAACCTGAATAAATCACTAATAAAGCGAATAAAGATTGTGATGTATCGGTGCGAAAGATAGACAGTAACGAATCGATACGAAAGATGGCAATCGACAGTAACAAGAGTTTCGACTATTCCACTGGTGTTTATTACTTTCTACTTTACTTCGTCAGCAGAGTGGCGCAGTGGAAGCGTGCTGGGCCCATAACCCAGAGGTCCGTAGATCGAAACTACGCTCTGCTAATTTTCGTTTTGATTGTTTTTATAAGGGAAATGCAACTAAACTCAAGAAATCAACAAAAGGGCTCAATTCAATGAGAAGTAATTGAAGCGACTAGACATACATAGTGAGCAATAAGCCGCAATCTCACTAAAAAAATGTTAAATGAAACTACCGAGAGTAGCGATGTGCGAATACGTTGGTGGTTTGGAACTAATTTTTTATCAACCGTAGTAACCGGAAGCTGTGACATATTTTGGTCTAAAAATATTTAAACGATACGTTAATATTAAATTGGGGCTCGATTTATTTGATCCAAAACAATATATGTTCTTTGGAAGTCGCCTTAATGTATGCTGTAAATATTTAATTAGAAAATATTTAATTTGAAAATAATTTTACATTAACGTCATACACCGACGAATTAATTTTTGTTGAAGTGCGGCGTGTGGAGTTTTGTACATTTCCGCTTAGTCAGTACGTTCAAAAACGACGAAAACGTCGTTTCAATTTAAAAAATTATGTCAGATGTGGGGTTCGAACCCACGCTCCCTCTCGGGAACCAGAGCTTAAATCTGGCGCCTTAGACCGCTCGGCCAATCTGACTGGTACAAGTTGTCTGGTATATCAACTTCATATTAATCTTAGTGAACTATTTAAAATACATTACTCATAAAATTAATTTAATTACAAATTAATTAATTAAAAAAAAAAAAATACTGAATACATTAAATTAAATTTTTATTAATATTTTAAACCATTTTCTTGAAATCCAAATTTAGCATGACCTCGTTAATTCGCACCAAATGATCTTTTCCGCACGATGCCAATTGTATCGTATTTCCCACCGGTCGAAATTGCAGCTTAGTCACGGTCAAGTGATGCGAATAATTCTCATGTATAGAATCCCACTTCTGGAAATGCTTATCGATTATTGTATATAAAATAATTTCTCCACTTTCAGTGCCGATCGCCACCAAATACGTCCCACTTATGTTATTTAGATTTTTTTGATAGAAGGCCACAGCAGTCGCACAATTATTGTTCAGTTCAATTTTATCGAGATATTCTACTTTCGTACGATCGAACTCGTGTACTAATTGCCACAGCATAATTTTACCATCGCGCGAACCAGTTAAAAACAAATTTGAATCATGTGACCAATCACACGACCAAATAATACGGGAATGAGCTCCTTTAGCGGGGGATTGCTGGATTAACTGAAAATTTGCATCGTCAGTATTTTGATTCTCAAATAGACACCAACGACGATCCCGAGATACTGAGAGCAAGTATTTATTATTTGGTGAAAATTTAAGTTGCGATATAGTTAGCGTGTTGCCGGCCAATTTTTGTACTTGCTTCCAAGTTTTGGGATTCCATATGATAATTTGGGCGTGTTCAGCGGTAGTGGCTCGACACGCGGACGCTAAAAATTTTCTATTTTGACTTGACGCAATCGCGTACAGCTCGTTTCCATGGCCGTATAATTTTTGAATTTCCGGCCAAAGTGTATTCTGCATAAGATTCTCTTCGAATGGTGGGTCTAGAATTTAATCAAAAATATTACACATAGCTGTTTAAAATTTTAAAAATGGAACTTACTTTCTAAATTTAATGGTGTGAAATGTGATTCGTTCTCCATTGTTGTATCTTGGTTGTTTACGTTTGAAACGGCACGATTCGATAGTCCGAGTGATGGTACTGATGCACCTTTCTGGGATGATGATAGTATGGCGGCGCCTTCTTCGTCAACTGCCGGGATACCGGATAGTTTACTAAAGTTTTCTACAAAATTCATCGGGGCTTGAAATGTGCGGATAATTTTTTCTTCTGCGCCAGACGCAAATCGATAACGCGACAGACATGTAATACATTGAATATCATAACCATGGATTTGTGGTCGCGCGATTTCATGCCAGGTTTCCTCTAATTTTTTATCAGGCCGTGCCCAATATGAGTGGCAGCGAGTCGTTTGATCCGTTGATACTGAAAGTAAGAATTCTCCATTTGGTTCCCAACATAAATCATTTACGTCTTTATAGTGACCGCCGCTTATAACAGAAGGATGCCAGATATTTTTCTCGTCATCAATCAAATTCCATAAATGAAAACTACCATGGTAACTATGTCCCAATATCGATTTCCCGTCTGAAGAAAACTTTCCACCATAGAATCCCAGCGAATTACCGCCCATATCACCAACTCGCATTTTTTCATTCCAAATCTCGTTCATTTCCTCGTTTTTCTCGCACGACCAGAAAATCAAGGTTTTATCGATGGAGCTCGATAGTAGTTGTACTTCACCAGTACCAGGGCTTTTAATTAAATGAACACCGTAAACCCAACCTTCATGGGATTGAAGCACCGACTCAAGCGTGATAGAAAACATTTTTAAGCCTACATTAAATAAAACTTCCTCTATTTCCAAATCTTCGTGTTCCTTAAAGGTTTTGCCAAGTTTTACTATTTCTTTATTCTCATCGCGTACATGTATTTTCCAAAGCCGAATAAACGTATCCTGGGAAGATGATGCAATTAATAGTTCACTTGAGGAAATTCCTATCGCGTCGATTCCTCGCACCCAGTCTTCATGTCCGACCAATTCATTTGAATAGATATAATTGTGCTCATTATCTTCGGCAAATAATTTAATTTTACAATCATCCGTCGAGAACACTAGAAGGTTCCGATCATTTTGGGGTAGTTGAATAATTCGAATGGCAAATGAGAATCCCGTCTTAAGCGAAATGGTTTGGGTTAATGCATGATTCCGCCATATTTTGACCGTCGAATCAGTAGATGTAGTAACTATTGTGAGTTCCGACCCATTATATATTCCATCCACTGCTGTAATACCGGATGTGTGACCATTCAATATCACTTTTTGTTCCGCAGCTGATCTCAAATTCCAATAAATACAGACACCATCATCAGCACCTGATATAAATTCATATTCATCTTGACTATCACTGTTTTCTCCGATCGTCTGAGGTTTAATCCATTTCGTACAAATCACCCGCTTTTGGTGGCCTAAGAATGTTTTGAGTATTTTACTCGAGCCACTATCGTAGTTCGGCTGCATCAGAGTAACGGAATTACAAGCACCAAATAACACAAGGCCATTTATACCCCAATCGGCTGCCCCAGGGCAACTATTACACCCTATTGATGTATACACATTATTAAAATTAACCATTTTATTTTAAATTTAAATAAATTAATAATCGTTTTGTTTACTAGCGTCCCAACCAGCACGTGGACACGGTTTTGACAAATAACAGCTGTCAAAATTAGAAAGAGATACATAAATAAAAATTACAAGCGGAATTGCTGAATACAAATGACAGATGTTTCGCCAACGATGCGAACTGGAATGATTTAGTGCTATTTGCAAGCAACTTTTGCTGCACGGTGTTTTACCCGAGTAACCAAAATATGAATAGCACAAATTTTAATTTGTAGGAAACAAGCCGATAAAAAATTTATTCACTTATTAAAAATTATTTATTCAATTTAAAAATTCATAATGCAGGTTTCGGCCAAACTCAAAAAAATCTTTAGTTGCGTTGCTTACTGGTAGTCGTTCGGTTACATAAAGTTGTTATGTAATAGTAAAAACTATATAAGCTTCTATATAAATTTCACTGCGGTTTCTCTTATAGATATAGATTATTATTTTTAGGAGGATTGCATGGTGAAAGCATGGCCAATTTAATCTGTTTTTATTTTAGTGGCGTTTACAGACTGTTTGTCCTTAGAATTATGGCTGCTTGCGATGTTCATAAGAACCAGACATCATTGGTGACTTGGGGTTCATCGTTAATGGGATCAAACTTCAAAGTATTATTTGAACTACAAATATTTATAAAAATTTCCTAATATGACTGATATCTGTTTATTTCGTCCAACTACGGGGTACAGGTAACTACTAGCTTAGCGAATAGTTATTAAAATTAGTTTTTAGATTTATATTATAGCTAGACACATAAAGGCTTTTCATTTTTTAAAAGGTTTTACTTCATTTTTAAAAGGATTTATATTAATTAAGCGTTTTTAATGACGGAAAATATTTACTTTATACTTTATTAATTATTTATTAATACTATATCTATTCTTTTCTGGCGCTACATCCCATGAAGTACAGCCCCATTATAAGGTTCATTGAAATCTAGCAATTTAGGTTGCTGGAAGGTACACACTGTCGCTGAATAGATATTGGCATGCTGGGCGGGGATGATCTCCTTTTACTGTTTCCTTTACTTTCCTTTTACTGTTGCTGACTCATCGTAGCATATAATTCGAAGATACATTTCCATGCCAAGATCTAAGCCCCAAAAAATATAAAGTTGATAAAACATATTATTGGTCGTTACCACTAGATTTGAAAATAAAAACTGGATGTATTACATCATAAAGCAAAATATAAATAAGAGGACTCATGTAGACATTCCGAGGTTAATCTATTCTACTATTGGTAATCTGTATAAGCCTAACAAGAACAATGAACTATAAAATAATGTAATGCCGATATGTTTATAAGATAAGTATCTATGGATTAAATATATCAAAACTATAAAATAAGATTAACCTCGGACGAATTGACTTATAAAATATGCACTACTTGATTTATCTTATATACTATATTTATTCGTCGATGGTTGGTGTCCAAAAACAAGTTGGTGTTTGGAAAACCGCCTAAGATTTGTTTTGTGACCACATAGTAAAATCAAACGCCTGCTACAACTATGTTATGAATTTTATGGATATTTTATAGACTTTAATCGATAAGTTTTACGCTTGCGCTTGGTTTCTATTAATTATACGGATTAGATGCAAATTATAAGAGATGATAAAATAAAAATCGATATAAAATTTATTTTCTTTAATTAAATTTTATATCAAAGAATAGTCTTTCTCAAGAATAAGTATTTTATAAACAATGCTTTGTTCGAACATCTGGTGAATGAAAGGCTTGCTACAAATTTGTTTACATATTATATTGATATTTTTTATCACTATTTTAAAACTTGTGCGAAATTCCAAATAAAATTATAATGAAAACCACTGACCCTACTCAAATGATACAAAAATCAAACATATATTAGCTGTTTTCGGAAATTAACCTTGGTAACTTTTGAGTAGCTTGCTGACAAAAAATTACCAAATCTATTTCCGAACATGTAGATTAACTTTAGGGTAATTTAGTTTTTGTTGTTTTTTGTTACTGTCTTTGTATTAAATTAGAAGTTTCAGAACAATTAAACTACAAACTTTAAAAGTACAAATTATACAAAAAGAAGCAAAAAAATGTCGTATCTGTCAAAAATAATTTCGTATAGACAAGGTAGCTTGAGTAACTTTCTTACCAACATTAAAAAAATTAAAATTACCCAAAAGTTGCCATGGATTAATTCCGAAAACGGCTATTAACATCGAAGAAACGTTGCAAGGATTTGTTATATTTCTGTCCAGAGCAACCAACCAATAAAACATTTAGATAATATGACGCAAGCTGGTGGATGTCTGACCCAATGATAATTTCTGTTAAGAAATTTGTGATCAAAATGTGACAAATACGCCTAAAATTTGAACAATGTACAAGTCATGTTATTTTATTGGCGGAGTGGATATTGGGGTATCATCAAATTCTAACGAACTGAATTTGGCAGCTTAATTGTTTTATTAAATACTGTCAATGGAAAATGTTCCGGAAATGTTTCCGAATGCTAATTTGATATTTTCTAATCAAAATTTATAGTTATATTCATAGAAATAGAGTATATAGAATGAATGTAAGCAACTGTCAAGCGTCACAAATTCGGAGGGTAAAAGAGAAAGCATATAAATTAACAGGGCCATATTTAGAAATTTTTTTCGATCGAATGCAATGAAGTTAGAAAGTTAAAATTAAAAAATTATTTAAATTTAATTACATTTTTATTTCTTTAATAAAAGTGCATTAATTATTTTTATTTAAATATAATATTATGTGTATAAAAAATAGTAATTATAAAACCACTGCGCTTATTTATTTCACATTCCTTTAAAATGTAATGTATGTTGAAAATTCACTTAGCATAATTGGGTATCCAAAAAAATCTTCGTCATACATATTAGATTCGTCTACTTTAGAAATTTCTTGGTCAATTGAAATATCATCTGATGAGGCTTAAACCATTGCTTTTGCAATTCTCCATATTTTGGTAAACTAAAAACAAATGTTTACATTATAATTTCTGTAAAAAATTGTATTTACAGTACATATTCCAAAATAAAAATAAATTATGAAAAGAAAAGCACATGAAACAATCAACACCCACTTTTCGAACCATAGTAATACGATAAATGCGGCACTGGTAAAAACATTTATTTACAAAAAGAAAGAACCCACGCTAATAACCAAAATTGTTTTCTTATTTTTGTCTGATTTTTAACTTAAATTAAGGATAATTTTACCACAAATCACTTTCTTTTTAACATAATTTACATTTTATTTTGTATAAACACTTACTGATGGTACGAAATTTTATCTTGTAATTTTTTAGGCGTAATTAGCAGTTTTTCACGAGACACTTCATTTTATTAAATGTTTCTAATTTTTATTACTAAAATGATGCACTACACACAATCCTCTAACTATTTTAATATTATTTTAATTATTTTTTAATTATTTTAATTAATATTTTTAAGATTTTTTAAGAGCACAAAATTTAACGCATCACTTTAAACAAAAACAAAAACTGGTTTGAGGGCTTCTTTCTTTGACATATGAGACCGCCATATGCATTTTTTATATAACCATCCTGCTCTGGCTTGTGACACATGAAATAGCAAATCTTATATGGGAAAAATGTTTACATTCATTCTATAGTATACAATTCTATGGTTATATTATAGATTATGGCTTAAAAATTTTTGTGGTACATATTTGTGATTACGCTCCGGTGTGTTGACCGGTTTATCTACACCACTGTGCGTGCACGTATCGCAAATATGCTGCAATGTTGCATCGCAATATGTGTACATTTTTTTTGAAAGAGCTTCGACATCGACAGGCATATTATTAAATTGTTCGGACAAAACTATAAAATATTTAATAAATAATTTTTATTCATGTACCTCGATTTTAATGCCAGATATTTTTTATTTATTGAAATATTAGTAATACAGCGTTTTTTTGTAAAGATCTTCCGAACTCATCCAAAAACTAAAATAATACACTGGTACAAAGCAGTGTAAAAACATTTCTTGTCACCCTTTTTTACACATTTTTCCGCACATCACAAAAAAAATTTACTCATTCTCTAGCTGCAAATGGAAAATGGTTGTCACAAAATCGTAGACAAAAAAATTATAAAAAAGTCATCGCAGTCAAAAGGAAAACCGAAAATCTAAAAAAATAATTTTTTTTTGGAGTATTCGAACTTTAAATATTTATAATTTTATGCGAGATCGTAATGAATGAATATATTACATTTACAGTCATTTGGGAATTTCAAATTACGACTCCGATTTCTTACCAACACGGTGACCAAGACTCGTCCTGTGTAATCTGAAAATGTAGAAAATCGCGTATTTTCTTTATATTGCGGTTTTTTATATTTATTTCGCGTTCAGTACCAAACGATTGTAATGAATAATGTGAAATATAATAACAAAATGTGATTTGTAGTGATAAAAAAATAGTTACAAAAAAAAATTGAAGTACAGTGAATTTTTTTAAAAATGGCGAAATTACGAATGTGAAATGTAAAAAAAATAAAAGATTGAGAATGAAAGTCGTATGTGTTTGTGTGGTGATTTATTTTTAATACAAAAATTTTAAATTTAAGAATTAATCGCCTACCGAATTATTTATAGTAATTAAATAAGTGATTTAACATTACAAAAATAATAATTCTATTATTTTTATTATTTAGTTTTTTATTTATTAATTGGAAATTTAAAAATAATAATTGTGTCAAAATTTAACCTATACATTTGTATTTTTTATGCGTGTACATACACGGTTTTTTTTATTTGTGAAAAATGACATTTTGAGTTGCATATATAGCGAGAATTTTTTATCATCATCCAGAAAACTTGTAGTCCAAACCAGAATCAAATAAAAGTGTTTAGAATGTTTTCTTTAATATCGTGATCTTGTGAATTTAGATTGTGTGTCGCGTAGTTTTTAAGTGAAATATTGTTTAAATAATTTTTTAAAAAATGGATCGTGAATTATCTGTAAAACACAAGAAACATTCGAAAAAGAGTAAAACTAAATCAAAAGAAAGATGGCGTTCCCGAGAGAGGCACACTACAACTACTAGTAATACAAGTACTCCTCGTGATGATAGTGCTGGTGATGGCGATGAAATTGAAAGCCCAAGTGAGAAATCAATCAATATCAAGAATAGCATTGGCGTAAATATCACAATAAATTCATCCAGCACAACGTCTGGTACAAAAATCGTGGAGTATTCGGATGTTAGTTCCGAGGAATTTTCCGAGGTCGATGATTTTGCCGACGAAGCTGATCTCGCGCCACCGGGTACCGAGTTTGCAACCAATGATACAACACTACTTATGGCCACAACACCTCCACCGTTCCTCAATAAAATTAATCATGTATCCAAAGTGAATCAAATTGGGGTCATCATCGGGGGTGGTGGTGGTGGAATGATGAATTTAAACCGGTCTCACGGTCCACCACCACAAAGTTTAACACCACGCCATCATAATCCACATCGTATTAATAATTCGCATTATATGACACCGTCTCAGCATAACAATGTGAAATTAACGGGTGGTCCACCTGCTCCAACCACCTCGTCATCATCATCGATCTCGTCGCTAAAGCAGCAACCAATGTCACCACCACTTGAAGAAGATGGGGAGGAGGAACGATACAATTCGAATATCGAAAGTGATGAATTGGAACTAGTGGCCACATCAAAACGGTCAAAGAAAAAGAAAGACAAGAAACATAAAAAGTCGAAAAAAGCTAAAAAGAAAAAGAAAAAATTGCGTACTAAATCGCCCGGGTCAAGTATTGATAGCTTATCCGAAATTGGTTCTGATTTAATGTATGAAGAGGTGACTGGTGCAACGACACCGCCTATAAAATCACCCGTTTACAAATCGTCAAAATATTCAGATAATATAAAGGAGGTTAGCCCATTTTCACCAGGTGAGTTTCTGTTTTAATTAAATTCTTTATATTAATTATGTTTGTCTCGAAAATAATTAAAAGTCATTGATCAGAAGATGTGATAACTTTTAGTGATTACGTCATAATGCTTTAATCAACAAATTTTTTCGCTGAAATTTAGGTTATACATAAACATCTTGTTTTCTATTCTGAGCATAAAATTTAGACGTATTTGTATTGATTCGCTCTATCAAACAACAACTGGTGTTTGAACATTGGATCCTTAATTTACTTTATGTTATGCTCTGAGATCGGCAAAGTTTTGCTTTAGCGATAGGTAATATTAACTCTTCGTTTTCTGATCTTCCAATAGGAAAGTGATTTAAGTCGGTCAAAAATAGATTACTTAGCTTGGGTCCTATATTCCGGTAGAAAGTTTAATTACCTTCCATATGGGATGTGAAACTGTTTAAGTAATATTGAGAAAAAGGCTTTTTTAAACTCCTTAATTTTGTTCCCTTCAAATGGAGCCAGTCGACATTTTTGTCCCTTAATTGTTTCTTGATCAAATTGATAGGTTTCAATGGTGATGTTCGTTCTATCCAATCGATAACGTTAGAGTTGGTTTGCTTGTTAGTCAAACAATTTAAAAGCAACAAACGATAGCCGTTTTGATAGTCATACCGTTTTAATAAAACGTCAGTCCAAACATTACAAATCGTTGTACTAAAGGTCCGGACATACTAATCAGTTCCACTCTCTTTGAAATCAACATCCAACAGGGTTTTTATCTCGAATAATGACTAGCATGCAAAATTAAGTTGTTAAATTGATTGAGATTATACCTCAACACTATACGCAAATATTTCAATGTGTACTTTGACTGAAATTATTCATCTATAGCACAGGTATATATATCATCTTTGATTGACACCAAAGAATGTTTAGTTTTTTTTTGCAGCCAATGCCGTACAATGATAATAGAGCCTGCTACGTACTTACTCATCTAGAGCAGCATTGCCGATAAAGATGGAATAAAGCGTAGCTAAGTTAGACACGCAAAGAAATAAACATATCATTCACTAATGAAATTAAAGCACCCTGAAAAGCGCTATAACCCCAAGACATAATGCCAAAAAAACATAGGCTTTGTGAAACTGCAGCGACTCAAATACGAATCTGATGCAAAATATGCGGAGGCAATCTAAAAAGTACAGTGAGTTGTATCGATTTATTTGTACGGGTTAACGTGTTCCCATTACATGAGGTTTTGGCGAGTTTACCGGTACTTGAGTACAAGTCGGACTCCAGAAAAAGTACAAAACTCAAATGATGCTACATATTATATTCAATAATTCAGAGATATATCAAATTCAAAATTCCGTATTCTAAATATCCATATCAATTTTTCCTAATAATTTTTCGTATACTTTTTTGCAAAGTGCAAACAAATTAACCTAACAAATTAAACCTGTTCAATCACCAGACACAGCTTGCCAACAAATTTGTCTTTTATAAACAAATTGAAATTGGAAAATGACATGAAATATCTTCCATCAAAATGTTAACTCTACAAATAATGGAATTTGATAAATAAATTTTCCTATTTTCCTCCAAACGAAGAAATCAAAATAGACATATTATTTCCATTCATGGAGGTTGATCACCTATCCAAACCGCTTTAAGCATCCATCATCCAGGAATTCCATCTTTTGAATATAAACATAAAAAACGTCGGCTATTTATTGATAAATATTATCAATATTTGAGCTTTTGAGTTTTCCTAGAAATTGTGTCCGAATCAATTCAAATTTTATATGAAAAAATTTGGCCAAAATTTTATTTGGGTTACAAATTTTGTACTTCTTTTGTTTGTGCCTCCTCTCGGAGGCCGGTTTGCCCTCCGAGAGATTTATGGTTGCTTCATTAATTTAGGAACGAACTGTTCAAATTATCATTTTTCTAATCAGGCGGTCCAAAGCTTGTTTTTAAGGGATCAGACAATCTAGGAACTCATTGTTCAATTTTTCAATGTGAGATCACAGCTTTGCCTTTTTGTGTGAAGCACTAAGTTGTAAAATTAAAGATTTCAACATTTTATTTTTTTCACTTAACGTTTTCTTACAAACTGGCTGCAAGACGATGTTTAATGCTTTGGCTAAACCCTTGACTGATTCCAAGCTCATCAGAAAGTTTCATAAGTCTACTTTGTAGTTATAACAAAGGTACAGTCAGTTGTAGTAGAGTGAAACATTTTATTGCTGGGCCGAATCGTTGATTAGATAAATCGCTTATATCATAAAAGAAATATCCTAGGAATATTCAGGCTCAAATTCGCCGGTTGTGCTGTTTAATCATCTCTTGTCAAAATAAAACTCAAATCTCGAATGTGAGAATACTAGCTAAATTTCACATTTCGCGGATATTTTGAGTTTAGATAGGTCAAGGCGGTTTCTTGCAGATACCGAAAACAGTCAACTCATTCGAAAAAAAACTTTTGCAGCAACATTTTTAAGCATAAATGAACTGACTAAGCACGTCTAAAAGGAAGTTGGGAGCAACGGTATTATAAGAGATGCTGAATCTGATCTTTTGTATTTGTATATATTGAAGTTAATGCCTTTTCCTCTGCTTCAACTAACCGAGAACTTGCGTTCAAAGTTTTAAGTCAGTTATTTGTTAACGAGCATTTGTGCACGCAGTTTGATCCGTGAGATTGAACACTATTGCAAAAGATACAACTTCCATTAGTGTCGGGTAGTGCATGAAAAAAGTGGTTTAGAAAATCATATGCACAACTATGGTAAACTTATTAATTCTGCTGGTCTCCAATTAGGCTTTCAATAGAATTAATCTCAGTCAGATAACATTCTAAGTGAAGTAACTGTATTTCCTTATTTACCTCTTCTTCAATGATTTGCCTTCTGTTATGTATCATTGCCTAACAGTACATTTAACCACCGGCGATATGCAAATTGCAGAGTGTCTCAACTAATTCTGAAGACAATTGCCCATTTTGTTAATTTAAAGTTTTTTCTCTTCGCACATTGTGGTGTCTAGGGGTTTTAGGTGAAACCATTTTCCTATTAATAGTATTACCTAAATTACAATAATTCAGGCAAAATAATCGTTTTCCAACCAACTTCAGTACTCTAACTCAAACCAAGAATGTAGCGCAACCTCTTTCCGTGGTATTATTTTTACCTAGCCCAGAATACTTTTATTTAACTGGCTCTTGGAATAGGCAGCGCCATGTTCGGAGCCAGTGGAGGTGATATATTAAAGTAATGTTTGTTTCCCTTGTCCAATCCTTTAAAAAGCAATGCATGTCTGCTTCCAGAATAGAAGGCAGTGCCCACTAGGGCTAGCAATGCTGCATAGCCATCCGAGATTATGAAGATATCTGAGTTTTGTATGTGTTTCTGTTACTGTGCAGACATATATTGATATAATTTCAACTTAAAATACGATTGAGGATTTTTCTAAGTCTAGATTATCCCAGACCCGTCGATATAATGATAATTAACCAATTGCTTTTATCAGATTTAGTTTGGTGAAGATGCTATGACCTAGTCTGTTGTGTTTTATTTGATTTAATATTTTTAGTTTGTAGCCCTAGAACCGGCCATGCATTTGATATGTAAATGCAAGGATTTGACCTTAAAAGTTTTTCGAAATCAGACCTGATGCGGTTTTCATAGCTTCTGGTGCACTTAGACAAATTAGCCTCTTAATTTTATTTAGTGTTGTGAAAGTTTTCACACACTTTCACTACTGAGAAAAGAGTGTTTCTCTCTGTGGGGTAGTCAGCTCGCCATCTGGCGTGTTGACTAATCGAGGGGAGCTTTGTTCTTATGCTTATCTTCTTATGCTATAGCTTGTCAGCTTGTCGTTTTCTCCAGCTTCTAGATCTTTTCCTGACAGTGCAGTCGTCCAATTGTTTCTGTTAAACAATTCACGAACTTCTCTCCTCTTGACCTCAAGGTCATGATTTCGTCAGACAATATTCCTAGCGCTTCCGGCGCAAATCAGGGAGAACTTGTATAGTATCTCTTATTGCCTCTATGAGTTCATTCGTAGTACTTACAAGATCTGCAATTGTTTTAAAGTCGGTTTTAATACAATGTGTTACTTATCATAATATTATTAGATAAACTGTATACAAAAAGATGCTGACTCCAATATGCACTACCATAACTTCGTATTTTAATTTTCTGACGATGGAACATAGTGCTGAATTTATCTGCTGTTAATTATAATAAAACAAGCTAACTATTCATTTGATAAATTTAATTTTACAATCTCTGCAGAAACCCAACATTTAGACTGCGTGACGAAATTTGATTGGTTTTGAGTGCACGAGCGAGGAAAACTAGTTTTCAGTTAGATTGTCTAACTAGACACTCATAATTAATAAAAAATTTGGTATCTATCTCAACTCGACTTTGTAAAGACCATCTGAAGCCGAATATATGATCAATTTCTGTGTGTGAAAATGTATTATCATTGTGTTAGCAACGAATGTTATTTTCACTTGACTTGAGATTATTTCAACTCGTGCGGGAATTTTAATGGAAATACATCTGCAGATCGATTCTGGCTTTCCTATAGGAAAAAGCAATTACGAAAAATATTTCCATAGCGTTTTGGTCAAAAATATCATTTTGTGGCCTGCTGAGAAATCATGTTTGATCTAAATTTTTATAATATAGGGAAAAAAATTTCCGTAACGAAATTGGATAAGAAAAATATTTCCAATTTAATTTTGTTTTTTAAAAAATGGACACCAACAGTTTACCACAGCATGCCAGAAAAATAATTTTTGTGACAAAAATACTATGAAAATATTTTTGCTAATTCCTTTTTCCTATAGGAAAGCCAGAATCGACCTGCTGGTATGGATTATTTAACCGTTAACCATTATGCACTTCATAGCTTGAATTCTTCGTGATATATGTGACAGTTGATAAGGCGTTCGGGTAATGAAATATTTATGTACTTTAACTCTTTAGTTTACGTACTTATATGCCATTACGTAGGCGTATTGTAGACTTGTTTGGGAGGATTCCTTCCAAACTGTAAGTCAAATTTCAAACTCCCCCAAATAAATCAAAGAAATTTACATAGGAATCCAGAGTAGGAGACAGTCAAGATTTCTAAATAAGTTGGTATTCACAAAATTCATTAAGAATTCTACTGGTGTGGTAGAATGAATCGTAGATCACTATGTTACTGTCAGTTATTCAGTTCTCCAATCGCGTTCGGAGCTGTACAAGCGGCACGATGGCCGCGGTAATCAGAGCAAAAATTGGACCAAAACTCAAACATAGGCTATTGACGCGAAAAGCAATCAATCAATTCAAAAGCTGCCTTGTCGGCAATTGCGTTCAATTCTATTAAAGAACAATTTAAAAAATGAATTTGACTAACGAAGAAATTTGTATATCGAAAAAATAAATATTAGTGTAAAAGAAAAATATTCATGCAATATTGCAATCAACGCTGTCTGCTATCTCTGTTCGGTTTTTAATCATATTTGCTCTTTGCTTCGAGCGACATTGACTCTTCTGGAATGGAAATCACACCTGAGCTCTGGCGTTTGATTAGCTTAGTATTATCTGCCTATTGCTACCACTGTGCACCTCTTTTGAATAAATATATTGTATATTTCAAGTTTTGTTCTGATACTCGATAAACCCAAGTAAAATCGTTTATGACTTTTATTACTTTCAAGTTAATCAATCGGCTAGCAATTAATTTGATCTTTACCACAAATTTTTATTTGAACTAATTATAGTACCCGCTCTTATTTCGCGAAAGATGTTTAGTCACCAGGAAACATATTTTTTACAAGAACTTTAAACCTTAATATTTTGAGATCTGCTTTGACTCGGGCTAGAATGGATGTATGCAAAATAAACCTAAATTGAACCCGAGAGTAGATGGAGTAGTTTTTGTTGGTTTTTCTTCGTAAGACACGTGGTTCCTAAATAATTATTTAACAATAATATTTTGAGCAATGCGTGACAAGTTTGGGTATCCTTTTGGCAGAGTTCTAGTTATCGAAAGTTCACGAAGTATTTATTTGTGCATTATGTCTTTCTATAGATTAGCATGACTTTGAATAAATAAATTAGAGTTGCTAAATATTTACATAAATAAAACCGCATGTTCTTAATTGATCAAAATAATCAGAATGAACCCACCCTAGATCCCTTGATTCGAAAATTGTTTACTTATCATATAAAGTTGCAAGAAGAAACAAAGCAATGTTTTGTTTACGAATTGGGCGGGTGTCAACGTGATCTTCCGCACATAATATTTTCGAGCTATTAATTGCATGTTCACAACTTGCAATAATTTTTATGATAAATTCTATAATCGATTTTTGATTTAAAACAGATTGGATTACAATAATAGATAACAGTTCGAACTACCCGTTTAAGTAGAAAATGAAGGAATCTACCTTATCATAGACTAGTAATAAAGAAACTTATCATTTATTTATGAATAGAAAGCTCGCACCAAATTAATGACTAATTCAAACTCTTTAGATAGAAATAAATTTTAGTTTATTAAACAAAAAAACATTAATGTGATAATTTCATGCAATTTCCTGGCTCTGGACGGGTACTCTATTATATCATCTCTAAGATGGTTTCTGATTATAGGCTAGGTATTGTAACATAAATTAAAGTTTATTTAAAATTGAAGTTGAAGATTGTACACCTGAACCACCATCTCACTCACCCAAATGCTCACCCAAATGGACTATTTGTCATCTTTAATTTTTTGATTTTTTTAAGGGCAGCGGCTAGAGCTATGAATCCCAGTTCGATGACAAATGAGAATGGCTCTTTTGTATATGTTGTGTCCTTTTACATTCACTTATGAAAATATAACAAATTATTTATCATTTCAGCCCTAAAATCCAAATATATTTAATTAAAAAATATCTAAGCGAATAGTTTCGTCATAAGTAATTCCAAGTTATTCCTAACATTAATATTTAATGAATTCCACCTAATTTCAACTGAGTTGACAAATCCATTAATTGCGACGGGCGAGGAAAGTTAATTAATCTGTTTGTGGCTATATAAGCCAAATTATTTTTAGAAATAATATTCGAGTGAAGCGATTGAACATACTCCGCATTTTAAAAGAAAACCAAAGTTTATAGTTTTTGTGGCGTACACAACATATATACCCTGAGCCCACCCGAATTTCCAGAACGGCAGAACGTCCCCATAATTCGATCTGTTATGATCAGGGTTAGTATGTTGTGAACAACTGTGTTTTGTTTTTTAATTAAAAACAAGAATTAAGTATGAACTTTATAAACATATCATTTTCCTCAAACATGGAGGATGTTTATGCAACGTCACATCTCGAATATTATAATTTACTTCAGTGATTCATCAAAATTGTTCAAGCCACACAATTAATGGTTAAAAAATTCTCAGCGAATTTTAAATCCTCTAATATGCTGGGTATTGATCACATTTAAGTTTTAAATTGTGCACTATCAAAATTCTACCCCCGCAACGTAGCGCAACCGTAGCGTGTGTATGTTCGTTAAGGACCCCATACCGTACGCTCGATATCAGAAGTACGAAATTTTCACAAAACCGCTCAAACTATTGTGCTTAAAATATCCCAACCTAGTAACCTTTTTTTGTTAATTGTTTGTATAGGTCCCCCAATCAGACTGATTCGGAAACCATGTATTTGTCTTTCAACAATCCCTGATTCCATGGAAGCACATGTCGAGGCTGGAATTGGAATTTCTGCCATAACTTGATAACCATAAAAATATTTAAATATATACCAAATTTTGGTAAAAGACCATGTGATCATGGGTTATGACTCAATTCGTCTCCTTAGTGTTAAAATTAGCCACACCGGCTTCCCGAAAACTTAGGTCCCTTAATAGATACAAAAGATTCTTTAAATTGCATCATGTTCTACAGATATGTAACACCTTTATGAAATATCGTATTGAGGAAACCGATCGCGAATTTATTTATCGAACATCCAAGAAGTGGAATTCGCTAAACGGTTTCGAATTTCCATTGGACTATAAAATCCACATTTTTAAGGAGGCTATCAACCTTTACTTGGAGGATCGCGCGTTGGGTGCAGGAGCTCTGACAGTTATAAGGAACTAGGACAGATTAAAAGTCCGCTTTGCACCCAATTACAACTAATCGTTAAAATAGTGAGCAACCGTACTTTTTGTGTAACTTGCTTCGAAATAATATTATTATTTTATTAAACGTTCGTTAGACCAACCAGCGATAAAAGTTATTGTGACTGTCTCCAGTCGCGATTGCTAACCACTTGATTATTTTTTTCGAATACTTATTTACAGAGCCTATGCATAATACGTTTCTGTTTAATTTGTCGAATAAAAAATCCACGACGAGTAAGTAGAGTCCAGAATTCCTTTCTTTTGTCCATTCGTTGTTGATAGTACTTGAAGTAGATTTGGATAGGAACTTCTTTCTAGTCTGGATCCATTTCATGTTTCTAATTATTTCACTCACGAGAATGCCTTCTGCCTTGTTTCTACAATCGAAACTTTGTGCCGTCTTCACATTTACGTAACATCTCAATATTAT
Source organism: Nephrotoma guestfalica (assembly GCA_963691935.1). Lineage (NCBI taxonomy): Eukaryota > Metazoa > Arthropoda > Insecta > Diptera > Tipulidae > Nephrotoma > Nephrotoma guestfalica. The sequence goes on from OY829914.1 coordinate 283,337,043, forward strand.
TTTATTTTGCTTGATACAATCGCAGCTTGATTTGACTTCCTACAAGTTTGTTCTAAAACTTATAAATAAAATATTTACTTAATACTTTAAAATATATCGAGAAGTCATTGTCAATTAACACAGCTTGGACTTCTCAACTACTATACAGGAGTTGTTTCTGTATCAACTGTGTACTTCTACGATGTTAAGGAGAGGCAACAACGTAGAAGTCTCATCTTTAAGTTCTAATAAAAATCCACTACACGGCCAAACACATTGCAGGAACATACGTAGTAGGGACAGCAGTTAGTAATGCGCCTGGAAATCGACTTCGTATTGTAAGCTATAACGATGCAACGAAACCGTCAAGCGTTATCACTGTAATAGCAATAGCTGACAAGATGTCTACCTTCGCCAATATTAAAGAAATGAGGAAAAAGTTGCAGAAAATATCCAGGGGAAAATCAACATTGCTGTCAAAAAGTTCAGCGACATTCGAGAAAAGGGAATATTGATCGAAACTGCAAAATCAAAAGACTTGGAGTTCTTCAACAAAGAAACTGCTTCACTTGATCATCTTACTACGCAATGACAATTGTTCGTTTGTTTTATAGAATTAACATCAGCCGTACGAAATACAATTAGTAAAAATCATAGAATCTAAATTGGTTGGTCTTCATGCAAAGTGCAAAACTTCATCAGGCACGGTTTGGTTAGGTTTACAAGGTAATTCAAATGTCATGTATTTGGGCACATTGCAAGATTTTGCAAAGAGCCGAGCAAACCGCTGGGGTGGACACTGCTGTGATTCTTTTTATGACCAAAAGGCTTGTCCAAAGAAAACAGAGGTCCTAAAGTGTGTCTGGGCTAAAATGCTAAAGATGTAATCGATTACAGATTACGGAGCAAAGTATGTTTCGCATATAAAAAGGCCTCTGGACCTAATGATGAAAACTCAGTAGATATGAATTACCACCTCAAATTTCCTAAGATCAAAATTAGGTCACTTTTATCTTAAAAGTATCTACTTCCAATAAATGATCCAGTGATAAATGCAAACAAACTCCAAAACCGTAAACTATCTGGTCTCATTATCACGGGTGATTTTAACACAAATTCACAACTATTGCACAACCAGAACACCAATCAATGATATGGAAAGCGTCATTGAAGAATTTATAATAATAAGCAACTTCTTCTTTGTGAATGAAGTTGGCCAACATAGGCATTTAGTCATAATCGGGTGTCGAATATTGACCATACACTAATAACTTTTCCCAAGAGTCCGAGTTAAAGAAAACTGACCAGCTTGAGGCAGCTTAGTGTTTAAACACAGTTGAGATAAGAGAGAAGATCCCGAGACACACGGTAGTGGTCAAGCCACAACATGTGTGTATTGAATACTCTTTTCTTGGATGACTGCGAGAAAATAGACACAAATCAGCAAGTCTAATCTGAGCTCAGCGCTTCATTGCACTAAGCCTAAATAGGGTGGAACACTTCAAAAATTAAGAAAGCACGAGTGCAGTCATGTCTATGATAAAAGGTAAAGTGTCTGGTCTACAAAGAAGAGTGGATATTGACCACACTGATCCCATACCATATAGACCAATCGTGCTGCAACTACATGAGCCATTATTACTGGCAGACTGAGAATATATTCGAGAGTGGCGGACAATAAGCAGTTCGACTACTAAGACAAATGATCCACAAAGCAAAAGTAAGTTCTGGAAGTCATTCTCTATGTATCTGGACCTTTTGGTGATCTGTGATGACCTACTAGTATGAAAGAATTAAGGAGCATGGATTGTTCATTTAATTTTTATTCGATCAGTAACAGTGGAAGTCCCTGATAGATACTACTATTGTGTCAAACAACGGCGCGCTTCTTAAAACATAAATAAGCTCGATCGGAATATAGTACATCAGAGCTCCCTTTGGAATATAGAACATCAGAGTTGCAAAGCCTACTAAAAAAGTTATCAGGTTGAAAAGAGTAGCTAGAGAAGTTACTAATTTGCAAAGGGGAATTCTTCTTGGTACTACTAAAGTGTATAGAACTTTCCCAACCGATGCGATTGTATTGTACTAACTGGAGCCGTTCCAATTGATATTTTGTTGAGTGAATGATTTGAATAGTTACAAAATACGGAAAAATCAAGATGTTACGGAAATGTTCAAATTCAAGGAAATCAAATAAGGCCGGATATCCTGAGCAAGCTCAAAAGTGATATTCGAGATGGGTCCATAGCAACTTGCAAAGTTAGTTAGATCTAATCGAGTGGCGGCAGAACTATTGAGTTATATAGAAGAAAGTCTTGAGAGAGAATAAGATATCCCAGGTCCGGTTACATCGCAGTTGTGTTTTTACTTGGGAAATGGCCGACCAGATTTTTCTCGATTGGTCAGTTAGTAATCTGGTACTTATATTGCCCGCCCAATAACAAGATGCTAAACTTCAGGTTTTAATTCAAATAATCTCAAAAAAATTAAAAGTTTTTTGGTTTATAACCAATGTGCAATAGAGCTTTAAATTCGTTTTTAATATGTTAACGTTTTAACTTTTGACGTAAGCAGGATGAACTACAACATGTTAAAGAGGCTAGGATAGTGAAAACCCGAGTCTTACCTGCCAACTCTGGAACTAATTATTATTATGTTTCTTAACATGACGCTGAGTGTGTATATATGAATATATATGTGTCCAATTAATCAGAAGAACAACACAAGAACGGTTACAGGTTTGAACCATTCTCAGAAACAAATACGTCCACGACAACAATACTTACAAACTTACCTAATTTGGTGTCCAGTTTACATGGGTGGGCAAACATAAAATATTGCACATTGCCTCGATACCCACCCTTAGATGTTATTAAACCGCTATATTCATATGTGTCGTAGGCATGTCGGACCAAAACCATTTTGGTCCGACATGCCTACGACGGCATCACTTAACAATATTTACAATAATCAAAACCAATATGTTGTCCATATGACTCGCACATGTGGCACGAGGTTAGAAAGTGATGATGTGGAATATCGGTGGTACTCCGTAATCTTTTTAAAACACAAACACAGGGCGATTAAAAATTATTAATCGTAGGAAACTTTATGTGGTCTTGTAAGCCTAAAGGAAGAGTTCATCTCTATCACTCTGGTGATAACTTCTCCTTTCTGTACTTTTTAGCGTTTACACTCGTGAAAGAATACTTCCATAAATATTTAAATCTTCGATGTTTTAATCAGCTTATTGTCTTACTAAGCAGACCGTTGGAATCCCGTCCAGTCAGGTAAAATAAGTTGCATCGTTGTCGTAAAGAATTTATCAAAAATATATAAACCAACAAAAAAAATTGACAAATTGTTATTCAGAGTTTCTGGGACTTTGGAAACAAAATGTACAATATGTTTTCTACCATTTTGAGTCACCCATTATTTTTCGTCCAATTCATTAGATAATTAGAATTTGAGTGTAAGGCGTTCTAAAATTTGTTCAGTAAAATATATAAATATATAAATTGATGGCTTTTTGCGTAATGATCGATAAACTATTTTTGCTGGATAATTATAGTTTGATTTGTTGATTGATTGATTACCTTGAACTACCTGAAAATTAATTTAATTGACTAATTGAACTATTATAATATTTCAGGTACACCACCTCCAAGGCCAGGTAGTTCGCTTAGTAATTATTCAAATTTAACACGTCGTACACCGTCACAAACAAGGAACACGAGTACGAAGAAACGGGATTTCATATCTTCACCACATACGCCACCAATGCCTACTAAAAAGTACCATAGTCCTAGTTCTAGTGAATTTATTGAAACAATGCCGCGATATTCTACTACGCGCCATCACTACCGACATGAAAACGCTGATGTTGTATACAAGGGCACCACATCACCAGGTAAATGTAAATAACTTGTCTCATGCTGCTTCATGAATATCGATATTAATTGACTTTTTTTTGCTTTTATAATTTAGTCTCGAAACACGGACCCTACAGTCCGCCAGCATCAAAAAGACTTAAAATACGTGATAGATCTTATGAACGAGTTGAACGGAATGAAAGTAGGGATTATAGTAGTAATAGCAGTAATAAATTACATTATCCAAATAAGACATTAGATTATCGTGAAAAATTAGAATTAAGAGATAAAGAATATGGTGGAGGCGGGGGAGGACGTGCCGACAATAAAGAGTATATATCTTCAAACCGTTATTCACGAACACCAAGTCCACCACCTTCATCATCGCATCATCATCATCAGCACCATCATCATCATAAAATGAATATGCGTGCATCACGGAAACGATATTATAGTCCGTTGTCTGAGAAATCACGATCTCGGCATTCACGTAGTAAAACACCGCTACGCAATTATCGTAGCTTAGCATCACCGTCGAATGGCAGCAGTAGTGGCGGTGGTGGTAATCGACGTAGTAATAGTTCCAGACGTAGTCGAACAAGAAGTCGAACGCGTTCTCCGTCTACATCGACGCGACGCATTGCCTTCAAAGAAAAAATTAACGATACTAGTCTATTTGCTGAATTAGTGAAAGGTATAAAGGATCGGGAGAAGCGCGAGAAAGCAATGAAGATACTCGACAAGGCAGATGATAATAATTCAGGTACTTCATCGCCGAAACTAATTAGAATTAACAATAACAACAATGACGCTAGTAGTAAAAATAATCATAGTAATGATAAATTTGACGAGTCAAACTTAAATAATGGAATAATAACGAACGAGAGTACTCGGTCGAATTATAATTCTCAATCGATGGACGTAGTTGATATTCCCGTACCGGATACAAATACATCGTTTTCCATCAACAAGAATATGCTGCATTCCTTCAATGCTAATAAAACGCTATTATCTGGTGCCGCTGATTTTGGAAGCTATGTTTTTGATAAACAACCGCCACCTCCGCCACCAGCCCAATCCAATGATAGTATATTTGGTGAAATGGGTCAACCAATCCCAACTATAACCAATAATAATAATACTAATAATAGTAGTAGTACCGTAAATAGTAGTAATTTAATAAATTGCAATACTAGTAATAATAATAATAATGATGTTGGTAAGAAAACATCATTTTCAATAAAAACACACAGTTTAATAAAGCTACCGTTGCCGCCTGGGACAAATCCAGCCGATCTAATGGACACCAAAAGCCCCACACCGCCAAAAACTATTAGTCCCGTACACATAAAATCTAGTAAGAAACATAATTCCGCAATAGATTTTAACTGTTCAAGTAAGAAAAAAGGTTTACTCGATCTTCCACTACCGTCACAAGTACCTGGTTTTGAGGGGTTGAGCGGCGACGAGGAGCTCGTCGATTCAACGCCACCAAGTGGTAAATCGAAAGGTGGCAAAAAAGTACGGCCAAGAATTTTACATCGAAAATCATCGATCAGCGGGAATTTAATACGAGACTGGGGTGAACGATGCGTGGACGTATTTGAAGTGATTGCTCAAATTGGTGAAGGAACCTACGGTCAAGTAAGTGTACACGACTTCTTATCAATTTACAAATACTAAACTTTGTTTCCATTAGGTGTATAAAGCTCGTGATAATCATGCCAACGAAATGGTGGCATTGAAAAAAGTTCGGCTGGAACATGAAAAAGAAGGATTCCCGATTACAGCGGTGCGCGAAATTAAAATTCTGCGCCAATTGAACCACAAAAATATTGTTAATTTACGTGAGATTGTGACCGATAAACAGGATGCGCTGGAATTTCGCAAGGACAAGGGATCATTTTATTTGGTGTTCGAGTACATGGACCATGATTTAATGGGGCTGCTCGAAAGTGGAATGGTTGATTTTACCGAGGATAATAATGCTAGTATAATGAAACAACTATTAGACGGATTAAATTATTGCCATAAGAAGAATTTTTTGCATCGTGATATTAAATGTTCAAATATTTTAATGAATAATAAGTAAGTAGGAAAATTTAGGTAAATTAGGTATAAAAAAATTTACACGGTTTTTGGTTTTTATTTTTTCCAGGGGTCAAGTCAAATTAGCCGATTTCGGTTTAGCTAGGTTATATAATGCGGAAGATCGACAAAGGCCTTATACCAATAAAGTTATAACATTGTGGTATCGTCCGCCTGAATTGCTGCTGGGCGAGGAACGATATGGCCCCTCCATCGATGTATGGAGTTGTGGTTGTATTTTAGGTGAATTATTTTGGAAGAAACCACTGTTTCAAGCGAACGCTGAATTAGCGCAGCTCGAAACAATATCACGTATGTGTGGCACTCCTTGTCCGTCTGTGTGGCCGAATGTTGTGAAATTACCGCTTTATAACACAATAAAACCGAAGAAACAGCATAGGCGACGAATACGAGAAGACTTTGAATTTATGCCATCTACAGCCTTAGATCTATTAGATAAAATGTTAGAATTAGACCCAGATAAGAGAATTACGGCCGATGATGCACTGAAATCGAATTGGCTGAAACATGTGAATCCTGACGGGTAAGTAAATTTTATTTATATGCATAGGTAAAATTTTTAGGTTATAAGTTAAATTTCATATAAATTACAAATCAATGAATAGTTCATTTTCTCGTTGCTTCGCGTAAACAACTTGAATCTATGTATTTTATTATTGATTTTGCTTGTGTAAGCTATCTTTGATACTCCCTAATGAAAAACAGAAAGAAAATTTATTTAAAATGTATTTTGCTCAATTACCAATTCAATGTCATCATCTTTGATCTAGTTAGAATCATATTGCATTGAGGTAATCAAATTCAATGTCAATTTTGTGAGTCGGATTTGTGGTTTGAACTTAATTAAAATAGAATTTGACCTTAAACTAATTATGATATTATTGTTTCTCAAATTCTACTCCTATTTCAATGCTCATTAAAACAATTTTAGTGTCACTCACTACACTCACTCTATCATACTTCGAAATGTTTCATTTCCAAGTTAAATTTTAGTTTCATTGGAGGTTTATATTTTAAAAACATGTCTTTGTCTCCTAAATCTAAATTATTATATTTCTCAAAAGTGTAGAACACTGAGAAGCCAACGAACCACTCCAACTCCACCAGTCTAGTGTCTCTGACGTGGGAATAATTTTTAAAATTTCACAACGAATTTATGTGCTGGATTGGATCCCCTTATCGTAAAAGTAGCCATAATCTCCTATTAAGATACTTTTTCGATTTCGGATTTTTCGGCAACAAAAAAACGGCCTCGAAATAAGAAATCCAACTGCAAATTGACGATTGACTATTATTTATTTAATGAAGGCCGTTGTGACAGAAATATAGGTTATGCCTACATAACATGGATGTTTCTAGAGCGGCACGAATTGCCTCTTTCATATTTATGTAGATTAACATATAGGCCTCTGGAATATTTTTCTATATAGTTGCGAGGTTTCTAGTGGTTGTAATGTTGGGTTGGTTGTTCCTTTAAAACTATATTATGTTTATATGCGACTAAATCTGTAAACTTGTTCGTCTCAAGTTACTGTTTATTTGCATGACGGATTTAATCACTTCACGCTAGAGATTTGATTCCCAACCTAATAAATTCAATGATTGTTACAGATAAAGATTTGGTTACGCTATTGATCTTTTTGACAGTAAATGCTTGCAAAATGGATCACTTATTAGCCTTCCTTCTTTGTTATACTATGCGTCGCTTGTTAACGTTCAGGTTGAGAAATTGTTATTTTCCCACTCAAGTAATTTTATTTTACTCACTTAAATTTTAAAGATTAATTTTTGATTTTATTATACTGAAGCAATGTTTTGATTTAATCTAGAATCAATGTTTGACCTTTGATTAATTTTAATTAGGTTGAATTAAAGATTAAAATAATTCTCCACCAGGTTTATTCTACAAGTTCCTAAAATTATTTTGCTTCTTGTTTAATAAACCGAAGAAAAATGGCTTGCCTCGTCAGAAGCTGCACGACCTGTGTTGCGCATAATATTTCTAAAACATGAAACTGTTTAGTAAATTGTAGGCGTTTGTTCTTTTTTCTAAGCTAATTGTATATTAGTTGTCGACTTTGCTTTTATTCTTATTGCCGGTTTTGTACCATTAACAACTAACCTAACTACCCGAATAACCACTATATTGATAGCCACTTATGAAAAATTTATTATTTTCAAAAAATTTCTTTAAATTTTCATATAAACCGCGGTTTGTCTACCTTAAAACAACAAAATTTTGTCAAAACCGATGTTTTTTAATATAAAAAATATTGATCTATTAATTTTGTTCGATCGTTTTGTTTAGGATTCATAAAATATTAGATTAGACGATATGTTTTCCTTTCCTTCCACGTATTTCGCTATTTTCTATTTTTCTCATGCGGCTCTATTAAACCTTAAGTTGGTGTACAGTGATGTCGTTGCGTTTCCTCTTTGTGATATGTCTGAAACGATTAATGAATGACAGTAACATGAATCGTATATGACTTGTATAAAGAGCTTATTCCAAGTTTCCTCAACGATAGAGCGTCTGTATGAGAATATCTCTCGTCCTAGGAGACTCGTTTAGAAGTTTACTAAATTATTTGTCGCACTTTTCGTTCTACACCGGCTGGCTGTTGTCGAAACACTTTATTTATCATGTGTTGTTGTGAGGACCTTGCAGCGTGACCGCGGCGTATAATTTGATTGGATTTGATGAATCCGCTGATAGTGCTGCCTTCGATAGCATTATACGGTCATTAGAGGTCAGGGTCCAGTTCTCACTTCCGAATGCCAGCACCGATGTTTTGCCTGCTTATAAAGTGCGAGCTTGCACATCTAATAAAATAATGATAATAATAATAAAATTATAGTCGTCGATTTCGAGATTTGCGATGGAGATACTCCTGGGTGTCGAAAAAACAGTCCTTGATATCGCGAGGTCTTCGGCCAAGAAGCACGATATCATCTGCATGTACAAGAATTTGGCCTGATTTATTAAATATACAGCACTGGTTTTCGATGTTACTTTTCCTTACCACATACTCGAGCGCCACACCGGTGCACTCGACATGGAGATGTCGAACCCCAGAAGTTATTTCAAAGGAGTCAGACATAGTTCCTTCGATTATTCTTCTCCATGTAGATTCAGACGTTGTTAATTTACACAAAGAAACGAGTTTCTCCGGTATTCCAAGAGGTTCCCGCGGTTCATACTGTCAGTGGTACACCGTTTGATCGGTTTGGACGAAAACCACATTGACAGTCGCCAATGATATTTTCAGCGATAGGGATGAGTTAGGCAAGCACCACATTAGCTAATATTTTGTTAGCAGTGTTCATTAGAGCTATGCTCCGATAGTTTTCACATTTAAGACGATCACTTCTTTTGTGCAGTGGACATATGAGCACGGATTTTCAGTTTTACGGCATCTCTCTTTGTCCCAAATAGAGGCGATGAAGACGTTTAAATTAGATGCAAGAGTAGTGCCTCCTAGTTTAATCAATTCTGCGGGACTCCGTCGAGCCGAGATCCGCCTTTCCATTTTTTAATCTACTAATAGCCGCATTCTCCACTGTGGGATATTCGACAAAGGCCTCTTCACATGGTGGAGCAATTGCTCTAATGATTGTCATCGTCCTTCTGATTTAGTAGATTTTGGAAGTAGGATTGCCAAACTGGGAGAACATCAGCCACGTTTGTTCTCAGCTCTATTCCTTTCTTTGATTACTGCACTTCTTGGATGGAAGTCCTTAGTGGGAGACATTCACATTTTCGTATTGTGTGTCGCCTGTTAAAAGTTATCCACGTGTTGGCCTTCTCGCGATAGCCATGTATTTGGCTTTCGCTTCGTTGATTTGGAGGCCAATTTGTTGGGCTATAGTTTTCAACGGGAGCGGCACTTCTTCACGAAGATGCTTGTGTCGTCCGCGAAAGCTAATATTTGGGTTGATTTATAATATAAGCCATATTGCACTATTTTAGCTGGCGAATGACATATTCTAACAAAAGATTGAATAGAATTTGGGATAGTGGGTCCCCTTACCGCACTCCTGATATTATTGCGAAAGCCTCCGAAAGTTTACCTTCGGCTATCACCTTGCTTTTAGAGCCATCCTTTAATATTTTGCACATGGTTATCAATTTTAAAGAAATGTCCAAATGTGACAATACTATAAATAGAAAATGCACGAGGATATCCTGTTCGTAGCAATTTTTTCAATGTGAGATCCGTTGGAATCTGTTATTTTACGTGATGGATAGACGGACGGTCAATAGACGGCACGAAGATGTGGTCGATTTGATTGACCATAACTCCATCGGTTCGATTACACGTGCCTTTTACAATTCACTAACGTGGGAAGTATGTGCTGCTACAATCAGATTATATGGAGAGCTAGCTGGCTCGGTGGTGGTGGTCATAGAAAGTGTTTATCATGTGCTGATTTTACCTCCTTTTTGTCTCGTTGGGCATGTACGTGTGCAATTTGAATGCGTAGATTTGCTTATTTATGGTTGTAAAATTCGTTACGAATTTGCGAAAACGATTGCTAATCAAAAAACCAACTCCTAACTCGTGTGTATCGAAGCTGTTGCTTTGACATAGAGCAAATCTGTGGCGACTGTGATCGAGGATGTTGTTACAGATTAGCCTAGTTTCTTGTAATGCAATTAGGTCGACCTTTTATTGAGATACTTGCTCGAAGCGTTGGTGGAGGCTCTCCGGTTTAAGCTCAATACATTCTATGTTCCAAATTTTAAATCGTTCTTATTTCGAGTCCGAGGTCGTTCCTGTAAATCCGAGTAAAATTTGCTAAGGAAAATGGCCTTGAAATAAAACGTTATAATTTCCACAACAAAATGAAAATACAATGAGTTTAGAAAGGGGACATTGCAAAAATAATTAATATGTACAGGGTGTGGCAACTTTCAGTTCGTTGTAAAAAATGTACGTATACCAAATAAAAATGCAATGACTGCCTCTACCCCATTCTGTCGACCCAATTTTTCAGTGCATTTTCAATCGATTAAGCCTCAATTTCACCAATAGTCATTTTAATTGCGTCTTTCAAAGCTTCAACGACTTTGGATGATCAGTTGACCTCGCCATTTCGGCTGATAATGCGATTTTCGAGTATAGGATGCAAAACGTCGAATGTATCGTTGACTGTATAGGCAGCGGTGCCGTCCTGTTAAAACTAAATATCGGCCAAGTCTCTTCTATCGTAGGAAATAAAAAGTTTACATGGCACGATAACGGTCACCATTGACTTTGTGCGGCTTCTTGCTCATTTTCGATGAAAAATGATATTATGATGCTTTGGACCATATTCCACACCAAACAATCATTCGTATTGGGTGTATTGGCTTCCCAATTGTCAGAATGACAATTCTCAAATGAGCTTCGTCGAAAAAGATGATTTTTTGGTAAAAATGCTCATCTTCTTCCAACGGAGAATTGGGTCATTTAGCGAAGTGAAAACGCAATGGATAGTCAACTGCCTTCAATTCTTGAACCAATTGGACTTTCTAGGCCTTCACAGCCAGGCCTTTCGTGTAAAATTCTTCGCAAAGTCCTTTCGCTAATGTTCAATTCTTGTGAACGATGCCGTGTTGAGGTGCTTGGATATTGACGTAGACTTTCAGCTACAGCAGCAATATTTCCATCGAACGAGCTGGACGGCAATGCGAAATGTGTGTATTGTCTATTAACATGCCAGTCGAACGAATTTTATTCACAAATTTCTGCACACTGTTCTCAATTGGCGCTCCATTTTTACTGGAAATTTCGGCAACTGACTCAGATACACATCCGAGTGTGTTCGTATAGTAACATCAGGATTATTACATGTAACTGGTTAAATGTGATTCTAGAGTGCCAATATCCGTTTTTGATTGTTCACCACCCGTTGTTGGACGACTACTGAAAAGTTTATTTTTATTAGCCCTTTTATATCAGAGCTAAACAACAATTGCGTAAATCGAACCATAATTATTTGAATAGTTTGACAAGAATTAAAACGCAAGTTACCCAATGTACTCACATTATAAGTGAAATTCTGCTGGAGTAACTATAGCCATTTTCTTTTTTTAGCACTTGTTTAAAATCAATTTTCCAGTTTGTTTTTTCTTTACCGAAGTTTTTAAACCTTCGCTACTCACTTTACTTATCGCCAATTCCAGCGCAGCCCCAATAAATAACTTATGACTTTTGCCTTACGGAAAAGTATAAATAATATTTCGAGAAAAAAAAAATTTCTCGTTACGTTGGTGGTTACCTTATGAGAAAAGTTATAAAACTTTTACCTGATGACAAATACAATGAAGTTAACCGCGTTTTGATTTTGATTCAAATTATCGTGAAAAACTTCGTGAAACAATTTAGTGGACTGACCTAATAGTGACCTATTTTAGTCCACTTAGCAACCGTTTGCAACAAAAATGTAGGTCTCATTTGGGTCCGATAACAGAAAGAAGAAATTTATTGAATTGTGCTCTATTGAATAATACTAAAAGTATTGCTTATATTCTCATCGCAGTTCATATTTTCCTCATAAATAATTCCAATAATATTTTCGAAATTAAATTTAAATAATTTAATAACTATAAGATCTCGTTCGATGGAGGTCGATGTCGTTTACATCACATTTTTCATAGATGTCGGTAGCGGTATTGATGTTAACTAAACATATCGGCATACAATTTAGTTTTACAATTATTTAGTCAAATTAAAAATTGAGCCAATAATAAATAAATATTTAAATAAAGCCAACCATTACTCTTTTTATTTTAAATAAAATAAAACACTTTATTTACTGAGCTTTCGATGTCTCATCGACATCGTTTTCTCAAAGCTAATGAAAATTTTAATATAAATTTCTCAAAACAAATAAAAAAACCTATACACTAAATACATTTTTGCCAAAATACAAAGTACATTTTTAAACAGGTATATAATATTATATGATTTTAAAAATATATAAATGAAAATTGTATATATAAATTAAACAATGAAATAAATTTAGCAAAGAAATAAAGTAGACAAAAACGAAATTAGACAAAATAATTGTAGCAATTGGCAAAAAATAAAATTGATATTTTCCTAAAATTTCGTTCTTTTATAATATTTTAACATTATTTAGACTAATTATGTGACCTTAATTCTTTAAATATGTTGTAAGGGCACTAGTACCTGGTTCTTCAACTTTATTTACACCATTTTTATGTTGATAAATCCTTTTTTCTAAAAATTGCTTCGTTTAACCCGTATAAGCAACATTACAATCACATTTAACTTCATAAATTAAATTTGACTGCTTATTGAATGGTATCGGATCTTTAAGTTTATAAAAAATACAAACATTTTAACAAATTGAAGAATTACCGACAATTTTGAAATTATAATTTGTGAACAAGTGTTTTATTTTTTCATATAAATGTTTAACATAAGGGATTGGAAAATAATTTGCATCATTGTTAAAGAGCCGAATTTCAGAACTTCTATTTTATTTAAAATAAAAAGGGGCCTAAGCCATTAAACCTTTATTTAAAGTTAAAAAATTACAGAGATTAATATGGACTGCGATGAGAACATAAAGCAATGGTTTTAGTATTAAACAATAGACGGTGCAAATAAATTTTGTTATGATCCAAATGTGACCTATAACCTATTTAGGTCAGTCCACTAAATTTTTTCACATTGTACAACTACCTCAATACGAAATCTTAATATGTACCAAAATATATAATTCTGACTAAGAAAGCGTAATATAATTTTTTTAAATAATATTTGAATTAATGTTTAAATAATTAATTAATTGTGTGGTTCAGTTTGAATTTTATTTTTTCTATAAGTTTCTATTAGCTATGCTCTTCTTCGTACGGTAAAAATAAAAGGCAAAAGTTATACATACTGAAAAGCTTTTTGCTTTTGGGGTAATCTCATCTCTGTGTTGACAGTTCGGCGGCAGTTTGAATGTTTACAAACATTCTTAGCCTTAGACTCAAATACGGCAAAAAATGATTATTTTGATGCTGTTGCTAGTTTAATAAAAAAATGTTTGTGTAATTTTCAGAATGCCTGCACCAGAATTACCAACATGGCAGGATTGTCATGAGCTTTGGAGCAAAAAGCGAAGGCGACAATTACGAGAGCAGCAAGATCCACAACCTCCAGGTATGCCACACGGCATGATGATGGGCGGACCAAATAGTAATCAACCAAATCTTCCTCCTTCTGTTGTTTAGTAATAAATTGTATAATAAAGATAATGAAAATTTTAGAAATTAATTAAATTTTATTATTAAATATAAATAAATAAAAATTAAAAAAAAAATAGTTTAACAAATATTTTTGTTTCTTTTGGCTTTTTTTCTCGTTTTAAGATTTTAATTTTGATTTTTTGCGCGAACTCGTGTGCTTAAAATATTATTTTTATTTTATAATTTATTTGAATACAATGTTCTGCACCAGTGGAAATAAAAGTAAAAATTACAATAAAATACTACGCGAGAAACAAATTTTATCCAAATTATAAAAAAAAAAATCTGTTGATTAGTAATTACTTTATATTATTATTATTATTATTTAAATCTATAATTTAGTACCTAATTATATTTCACACAATTATTAAAATTATGTTATATATTTTTAATTTATGTATCGTATATTTCTATTATATAATTTTTAATTAAAACTACAATGAAAACAAAACAAAAATTATAATAAATACACAAAAAATTGAAATACATAATTAAACAAATCAATTTTTGTTTTATTATACATAGTTATTGTTTCTAAGTTGGTTTTAGTTTATTAATTAATATATATTATATATACATAGTAATAATAATGAAAAAAAATATTGCAAGTCTCAAATATTTAAAAAAAATATTAATTTTTGTTAAAATTAAATTTAAAGAAAAATACGTTATTTTGTTATTTATATTTAAAAAAGAAAAGGAAAATCATAAATTATAAAAATGCAAAAACATAAAAATCTATCAAAAAATCAATACCTAAATTAAATAATAAATGAACTTAATTTAATTATACATACATATATAAATTATATTATATAAATATATATATATAAAGATTTAAGTTAAAAAAAATTGAATTGGTTTTTTAATTTTTGATTTATTTAATGGAATTTAAAAATTAAATATAAAAAATTAATTTAAAAAAAAAATATTGTAAATTTTGTAACAAAATAAATAAAATTAAAAAAAAATAATAAATTTAAAAAATGAAAATAAATTTAAAGCAAAAAAAAAAATGGAAAAATTAATATTGTACAAAAATAATTGTAAATTGTTTTTATTTTGCTATGTTTTCTACCTTGCTCATAACTTAAATTATATTCTCGAAATATGTACTTCCGAATCGAAATGAGCGGCTCCGATGACAAACGTGGGTTAACGAACTCAATTATTTTTACTCAATTTTTTTTACCGATAACTTGATAATTGTTTATTGTTTTATGGTTTTAACGAGTTATTATCGATACGTACTATTTTTAATAAATTTACTTAATTCTTAATATAGGGTTGTTCTGTATGTAAGAAGTGCATAAACATTTCATGTGCAAGTAGTAAGCGCCGAGTAGTTGCAGACGTGGTTTTCATTCATCAATTACTAACTGGCGGTATCGATTCTACTGTTCTATTAGGAAATATTAATCTAAGTTTAAATTCGCGAGATTTAAGAACGGTACCTATCTTTCGAATCGACTATCATAGAACTGATTACGGTAAAAATGAGCCTGCCTCTAGAATGCTGCACGAAGCTAATCAACACTGCCATCTGAAACGAAACGCACGTTGAAAAAACTTTTTTTATTTATCTTAGACTGATTTGATATTTTATTTAACTCATTTGTTTTTTAGTTTTATTTTGTTTTATTTTATATGGTTTTATCTATTTTAATTGTATTTAAATCTGTTTGTAAAGGGTGGTTAAATTTTAAGGGCCGACGTTGAATGTGAACCACACCTAAACGTCAAGTTTTTTTCTGCATTTAGTTTGACATTTCTCAATTTCAGACTAACTCAATTTGAACCATGGAAAGATACACAATCGAGCAACGCGTTAAAGTTATTCAGACATATTATGAAAATGGGCGTTCAAATCAAAATGCATATCGTGCACTTCGTGATTTTTTCGGTCAATTTAATCGTCCAAATGTGCGTACAATCGGAAAAATCGTGCAAAAATTTGAGCAAACCGGGTCTGTAGGAGATTTTAAAACACCAGTGCATGCTCGTACAGCTCGTACAGCAGAAAATATTACTGCTGTTCGCGATAGTGTGGCTGAAGAGCCGTCCACCTCAACTCGTCGTCGTGCCCAACAACTGCACTTCTCACGCTCGTCGTTGATGAACATTATGCATAAAGACTTGCATTTACACGCTTATAAGGTGTAATTGACTCAAGAACTAAAACCTCTTGACCATTCCAAACGTCGTCAATGGTCAGAATGGTGGCAAGAAATGGCAACAGTGGATGATCAATTTTCGAAGAAAATCATCTTAGTGATGAGGCACATTTTCACCTCAGTGGATTCGTCAATAAGCAGAGTTGCCGCATTTGGGCGAATAATAATCCAAGAGTGATTATCGAAAAACCAATGCACCCACAAAGAGTGACTGTTTGGTGCGGTTTATGGGCTGGCGGCATCATCGGGCCGTATTTTTTCCAAAATGAGGCCGGTCAGGCAGTTACTGTGAATGGTGTTTGCTATCGTGAGATGATAACGAACTTTTTATGGCCCGAATTGGAAGATATGGATGTGGACGATATGTGGTTTCAACAGGACGGTGCCACTTGCCACACAGCTAACGAAACGGCTCTTTTGCGCGATAAATTCAATGACCGTGTTATCTCACGTGGTGGCGATGTCAATTGGCCGCCAAGATCATGTGATTTGACACCGTTGGACTTCTTTCTTTGGGGTTATTTGAAAGAAAAGGTGTACGTTGATAAGCCAGCAACAATTCAAGAGCTAAAGGATGAGATAATTCGGCACATTAACGGCATAGAACCTCAATTATGCCTAAGCGTCATCGAAAATTTGGACCATCGGGTGGAGGTGTGCCGCCGAGGTCGCGGCGGTCATTTGGCCGATATTTTGTTCCATACATAATTGAACCATACCATATTATCATAATAAAAAGAATTGACAATAATTTCCTAAATAATTTGTGTTTTATTCAAAATCAACATCGGCCCTTAAAATTTAACCACCCTTTACTAGCTGGCTCAACTTCCGTTTTCCGTCCGTCCGCAACGGGCATCGTTTTGCTTAGCTATTAGCACTTAGTTTGTCTTTTTATAATCAGTTTTGGATTTTTATACTAATACATATTTTGCCGCTTATTAACAACTAATTTTTCTTGAATTTCGCTGGTTAATATCCGCTGGTACTCGTATATCCTTGTTTATAATTCACTTGAATTACTATACTCAAAAAATACTAATAATGCAGATAGGTCGTTGGGAATTATTATTATTTGCTATTAAAAGTTAAATACCAGGTGGCCGTTAGCTGCTAGATGTAGGCCTATTAAATCGTTGAACTAAAATACTGCCCTGCAAAGTGCATTGAACAACATAATTTAAGACATAACAACTTTTAATCGCTTTCAGATGATAAGTAGCTATCAAATGTGCGAGAATCAGTTTAGGCAGAGTCTACTTTTAAGTTTTTTGTAATCCCTTAGATTTTTACCAATGGATGTTACTAAATTGGTAGAAGAAGTTGATCTGAAAAGCATAAATCCGTATTGGTTCAATAAGTTCGGCGAAAGTGCTACCAATATCGTTGCGTGTCATTTCAAAATTGTAGCTAGTTCTCGGTATGTTATGAGACTCATATCCATCACCAAAAGGTTGAAAAGCACTAAAATGTTTATAGCAAGTTGGGTACTTTTCAGATTCACGTTTAGTTCGAAAGTTTTTCCAGAAATCTTCTGTTTATTTTATTTTGTTTTTGAATGTCAGTGTCTTCGAATTCACCAGTGCGTTATACGATAACAAGCTTCATATCGGGATTTCTTCATATTTGCGTAAGCCTTCTGAACCTTTAACTGCACATTAAGATTTTAAAAATCTTTTATCAATATCTAATCAAATATGCTAGTATTATTATTATGCAGGTACATTTTCATTTATTGAAAATATAATTCTAAGTAATGCTGTAAATTTGAAAAGCTGTATATTTTATTTTAAATAAATGAAACGTTGTTCTTTTCTTTTTGTCATAATGGCTGCTTACCAATAGACGAGTAAAAGTCAATTATTGAAAAGCTGGCTCTATTAAGGTTATTTATGGCCTGTTGAGGAAAAACTGATTGTAAAGGCTTTTTACTCGATGAATCAAACGAAATGTCCATGAACTTGTGTTAACAAGTCTTACATTAAACCGAAGCATAGTGTTCACAGGCAAATGGTTGTCTATACAGTTGGGTAAACACAGCACTCGCTTCTTGTGTCGGATCTATTGTAACTATGGCGGTAAACGGGTAGAAAGTAAGCTAAACATGCGAGAACTACAACACCTCAACATAAGCTTCGGCTACGTTTTAAACCTCCGAATATGTATTCTCTCTGGATCGTACGTAGAGCCTCTATCAGCTCTTCGAACAGACATCGCAATACAAGCTCGGTCTCTTAGCACTACATGAAACACGACTATTGGCAATGGCATCGTTGATTATAATCGCTTTCGCTACTTCCTTTGTCAAAGCAACAATAATAGCAAACACGAATTTGGAATTGATTTTCTGATCAACAACCGATATCGTCAAATCGTTACTAATTTCAGACCTGTCAATAATTGAAAATGGTTACTCAGGTTTCACGGGCTCACTTTAACATTCTGTTCGTAAACGATCATGCTCCCAATAAGGACTATCCCGAAAATTATGCGACCGGAAGTGTTCGATCACAGCATTCCTGCATGATGTCAAAATCATTTTGTCTGCCTCAAATTGGCGGTACGGCATTCATAAAGTTATATGGCAATCAAATGATGGGAACATGGTTAATCACATTGGCCACACCATATCCGAAAGTCATTTCTTCAGAATACATTGGGCGCATTCAGGGCACCCAACAGTTTGGAACATGTTGAGTAAAATCAAAGCCAACGTTATAAAAATGTTTAGTACTATGAAATTTTGAAATCAAATTGGCGATGATTTCACTAATCATGATGCCAACAGTTGGCTGTCCTGAACGCGCCCACTATAACAAAACAAGGAGCTACTGTCGACTCTAGTTTCAAAATATAGTTTTCGTTTATCTACAACATACAACCATCGCTTCCAATAAGCCCCACGTTGGAACAATGAGATTTGACAAACACGATATTCTAATCAATTACGAGAATACCCTGTTAGTAATTTTAAAGAACCTATCGCTACCCGATTCGGCGTTGGATCGGTGGAATATTATAAAAGCTGCGGTAACGGAAGCATCATCCTCAACAATTGGTCAGACGTCACCTAGGGATAAAAATAACTGGTTTAACGGTTCAAAATTGTCTTGAAAGCAATTTGAGAAAAAAATCGCACACGGCAGAGAAATATACCTACCTCAAAATACAAGACAATCACATAACGACTACATGTTCGCGAAGAGATTCTTTTCTCAGCTCTGCAGACGAAAACATGAGAATCACAGAACCGGTTAGGATCAAATATTCAAAACACGTGTCTTAGATATAAGACATTGCAACATTAAAGAGAGAGCTAAGGATTTCTTTTGAACCTCGTAGCATCACTATTCGCAACGAATTTGGGGAGATAATAATGGATACCAACAACCTCTTTCAAGTATGGTGGAATTATTTTGCTTCTATTTTATATCGTCCTGCAATCCTGTACACAACGTGATGTCAAAAATTGAAAAGCAGCAGTGCTCCTAGTGAATTCATGCGAAATGCTAAAAAACGGCGGCGATCAAATATTCTACCGGATGTACGGACTTGTATTAACTGTAAGGCTTACTGAGGTAAAAAACGGCTATGACATGTCTACTACATAAAATAGGAGATCGGTTAAATTGCAATAAGTAAGAATAGCTTAAAAAACAAATGAAAACTTTCGGATGGTTTTGAAATAATTGCAGCTGAATATAGCGAAGCGCAACTGCTTTTATTTTAAATCAAGCGAAGTCCAAGAATTTATTCTTCAGGTGACGCGCAGTTTGCGAAAGTAAAGGAGTATAAATCTTTGGATTCGGTACCGGAGAAAAAATCAGTTTCTGTAGATGTAACCACAAAGGTGAGCTTGATATCGAGCATTAATTTTCAGAAGGCGCTTATTAAACCAGTGGCCATCCATCTTCGTTTGTAAGCTTGCTGTATTTTAACGTAAAATACTTCGTATGATGCTCCGGCAATAGAAGAAAGCGGGGATTTCAGATTGCGATAAAATCAAATAGACTGAACCACTAAAAAATATAAACTTCAATTAACTCAATTAGACTGTTTTATTTAGCACAACTTTACTTCTGAACAGATGCATAGAATTCACGAGAATGAATCAATCGGTAGTGTTCAAATTTTAGTTCGATGACGTGTTCATTCAAAATAATTATCGCTAGACGGAGGTTACAACCTAACCATTAAGCAGGCCCTGGACGTACTCGACCATCGCCTGGAGCCAGCATTATTGATGCGTGCTTGTTTTCTGTTGCTTATTTGATATTGGAATCATAGTATCTATGTCCAACGAGTAGCCGAAAACTGAGGGTCCATTAGAGCAGAGAAACGCACTATACAGATAAGGCTGCATAATCCTATGAGCGTCAGATATTCGCATACAGCATTAGAAACTGAACTTGTTTTTAAACTGAACCGACAGCCTGGCTGATTACCACCACGGTTCGATTAATAGCTAACTCCAGCCCAGTGCCTAATTCATCTTGGCTCTGTGTGAATTTCTCGGATTACCTTATGTATATGAACACGCCAAGCAGAAATAAAAGCCAATACAGTCCTATACATAATTTTTTTATTATACCTACTTGGCATTTGCAGCAACAATTTTCAAGCCTGTAGTACGGCCGGTACCTCCAGTAAGGAGTTATATGTACACCGTAATCCGACTGTAGAATTTTTAGATAAGTGAAAAATATAGACCGCTAGAGAATATGCGATAATAGGACGTACTCGTAAATGATCTGTAATTAACATATAGTTTTCTTCTGTCGCACCCTGCAATAATGTTCCAAGTGTTGGCCTTTTGATATGGGTCATACAAAGATTAAACTTGCTATAAATCTCGCTCGCCCTCTTTTTCATGCAAAAAATAAACCGTTTGTTTTAATTACAATTTAAAATCTTTATTTCTAATCATTCATGTAGGTAATATAAAAAATTTATTACAAACTAGTCTTTACGCATACAAATCCTCACGATCTGCACCATTCCCATCACCACCATCTTCTAAATTCGAAAACAGTAAAAAGTGTGATGGCCGATGAATTTCATGATAAAATTCTTTAGGATTGGCTAATTGCAATTCGTATTTCATATTGGGATCGTGACGCACGCCCATGAAATTATAATTCCAACTTCCCTGGGCGGGTATCATGTAAAATCCTAAAAATTTATTTGACAAGAGCATTTGTACCCGTTCATAATGACTTGGGAGATAGCCCTTAGGGTTATTACCCTTATCGGTATTTTTGGAACCCCATTCGAAACCGGACGGAGTTAATTTATATGCTGTCAGTGAACATGACCCTGGCGTAAATGAACATGTGATTATAATTGTTTTCTCTCCGTCCCACGCTGGATTTTCGGCCATTACTTTGGCATGTGTTGTAATATCCTGCGGTGATAGTTGCGGCAATTCATTGGGCTGCGTGTGTATCCAACCTAATGGTTCCATGTCCTTGAGGTACTGATGGCTTGGTAATTGATTTGGAAGATTAATAGTTTGATGAGTCCCCCATTGTGGCGGCATTACAATGCAACGAATTTCTTTGACTTGTGGATTATCGGGCGGACTAACACCGTATAAATATCCAGCGATTTGTGCTCGTAAATCTGATATTGTAACAAACTTTTTTAATATATTCTTGGGCAAAATATATGTGTAGCCCGTCTCTTTAATGTCATCGGAACTGACATAAATATGATTTGTTCGAAGATGTAAATTCGTTGCTGAGATAGCCCGGACACGCCATTCTGTTTTCGAACTGAACGTCAGAGTCTCGTAATTTGATGTAGTCGATGTAATAATTTCATCTCCATGCTTATTTGTCGTACGAGTAGTTGTGGCCGTTAGTTGTGATTGTTCTTTAGTTTGTTTCTCAATTTCTGCGATTTGTTGTCGTTGAGCCGACGGTGCCGAAATTTCCATACCCAGAATAATATCACGAATTTCAGATTGTGTTAGCGAGGCTACATTTACGTTATTCTTTTTACCATAATCGGCTAAAATTAAATCTTTCAGTTGAACTTCAACCTTAATCCATTCCTCGTCAGTGAGCGTCGGCCAAATATGATGGGCTTCGGTGATAGTGGTTTTATCCGGTTTAAGAATGACTTTTGTTCGTTCGGTGTTGACATGGAGTGCTCGAAGTATTAGAATTAAACGAGAGAATGCTGTATAGGATGAAATTGTTTTTAACCAATCATCGTATAGATTGAACAGAACCATTTGAGGTTCGGTCGCCTTAAGAATTAAATCACCGAATTTTTCAACTTTCAAGCACGCTTGGAACGGCAGCTGAAGTTCACTACCCTTGATCACAATATTCGGGAAATCGAGTAAATGCACTTCTAGCGGATCCAACATTCCTTTTCGAGTGACAATAATTTGTTTCGGTTGCTCTTCTACCGGAAGTGATCGAATCAAGGCTGCAACTTCTTCGGCTGTTTTCCATTTGGCCAATTGGCCAAGACGTTTTTGACCAGCCCATACAGAAGTATGAATAATTTTCAAGAATAACTGCCCAGTTCTTGGATTAAATATGAAAATAGCACCGTTGATTGGTTTCGTGGTTAAATTACCTTCGAATGTTTTGTGAATTGTGACACGGTATACATTGGTGTCATCAACGAACCAAATAATTTGATTTGAGAATAGTTCGCCATAGTTTTGTGACGATAAATACGGTTCAGTAGGTTCTGAACTATAGAGCTGTAGGGCTTTTCTGATACGTTCTCGTAATACGTAAAGAGCTGGATTAGCTTTCATTATCTTAGCCATCGCTTGTTGGATCAATGGTTTACAGCCCGGGAACCAATTACCGTATGCAGAGTGCAAATTATACGCCAAATCAATCGCTATTAGAACTCCTGTTGGTGATGGATATATAGACATATTGTCGGTTGTGTAGTCCAGGAACTTTGCCCTCGCGTATCGTTCAATATCATGCGAATCGTAATCACCCCATCTCAATTGCACATCCAACCAGTATTTTTGTGTTGTGGTATTGTCCATGGTGTCCTTTGAATCGGCCAACAGAGACGGCCTCGAGACATTCCATTTGTAGGCCGGGAAAAGTAGAATATCGGCACACGATGAATTCATTTTATAGGACTTTCTCGGATGAATTGTTTCCTTTTGCACTGTTTCAATTTCTAGAGCGTCCAATTCCTGATCGAAAACTTGACACAAATCCATAACAATAGATTCGTGAATTTTTTGCCATAAATGGGCACGGAAAATCTGAATTAACGAAATTTTTAGTGTCGGAATTTTACCATGCATGAATATACCCGTCAAATCAAGTTGGACTTGGAAACCAACGTAGACATTGGCACGATTAATTGTGGGTGACCACCACAGAGTGAAACGACGATTCGGAATTTGATTCAAACCGGAACGCTGCGCATTTGTCAGTTTTTTGTATTTCATCGATTCTTCGAAACCGGATGCTTTTTCCCAAAACAAACCTTCCCATGTGGGGAAATATGTTCCCTTGAAAAGTGTGTGCTCTAAAATACCTTCTACGCCACCAAGTGCTTGGATCATATCGGTACGGTAATTATTGAGATTCCATAATTTACCGTCGTGTCGTTGATGTGTCCACCAGAATGGATTCTGTTTTAATACTTGATACTGTTTGAATTCAGTGCGAATACGCCATCCTTTATCGTAAGCTAGTGTATGTCGATCTTTTTGGAAAAGCGTGTTGATACGCGGGATACCACGATCCCAGCTATCTTCTAAATCTTCTAGAGTTAGGCGTCGATTTTGGGCATTCGCCTCCTGTCGTTTAAGTGCGTATTCAGCCCAAACACGTTGTGAGTCGATAAATTCACTTTCCCATGGCTGTATATAACGATATAAATTTGGAATCAATTGATCTTCATCGTGAGACATGCCCGAACGGAAATGAGTAATTCCAACGTCGGTTTGTTTCGACCAACGTAAATCTGATTGTGGGATTAGGACATGACCCATACTCAACATTCCTAAGCCGCCCAATTCTTTTGGCGTATAAAATACAACTGGCGGAAATCTCGAGGGCATTTTAGAGTTCAAACCAATTTTTATACGAGTTTGAATTTTATTTTCGCACTTCACTAGCAAATCGAGTAGTTCTTGTGTGTTAACAACTGCTTCCCGGAAGTATGTCATCAACCCGATGAGAGCAGTATTCCATTTGTTGACGATTTTGGTGAATGTCGTTGAGCCAGATGCCATTAAAATTTGCCGAACCCGATTATGGAATCGATTCAAAGATTCATCATCCACACGCAAGAAACACTGCGCTGTCCTTTCCTTTGTAACTTCGTTCTGCAGATTCCAAACGCCATCGCGATGTGTAAATTCTTCATGTGTTGTACGACATTTTGGCATGATTCGACATTCGAATCCACTCATATTGAACAGCAGATTTGGGTTGTCTTTCGAGTAGACTGATACAAATGTATTCTCCCATTGAATTGTGGTCACAGATCGTGGCAAACGATTTTTGATGTCCCAAAATACGGCTCGACCCAAATTTACATCATGTTTCATAAGACGCATTCGAGCATCTCGTGGCCAACATTTTTTATTATTGTAGCCGACAATATTTTCGTTATTGGGATCTGGATGTTCGGTTAGATACCGTTGTATTAAGTCACGTGCTTCTTCCGCAGTAAATCTCAAAAATATGTGAATTCGATCTATATATCGACAGTACAATCGAATTGGATGACCAATTTCAGTAGGAGTATCTTGAAATGTAAGAAAATCGTTAGGCATTTGTGGAGGTCCGGCCATTTCACTACTGCGTTGAAGACCAAGTACCAATAGATCTAGTACAAGTCCATAATATTGTACAACGAAAGAGGCAAATTGTAAACCACGAATTATGCCATAACTGTTCGTGTGATTCATGTCTTTGTAATTTATAACCACATTATTTTTGGCCGTCATATAATCTGCGATGTTGTGATCAACAATTAAACGCAATAAACGATTGAGGAGCGTTAAATCGATTTTCTCGTACAGTTTTTCAAACCTGGACTCAAGTAAAACATTACATTCACCTTCCGATACATCCCAAACGTCCTGCAGATTGTTGATACCTGGATAAATGTAAACGGACTAATTTCAACAAATCGGATAGATAAGAAATTCGATAAAAATATAAAATTTAATATGATGAATGATCGACCATCGTAACCGTGAGGTTTGCAACAAGGGGATATTTCATAACGAATCTCATTGCTACAAATCACACGATCAAAATAGCCATTCCTTTTAGTTAATTGTATTCCAAATAAAACTGTTCAACTCACCTTGACACCATTTATAAACCAATAGTGGTGGCGGTTCTGTGTCACTCGGTTTAATCCATGGAGGGAATAATCGCCGCTTATCTGCCTCATACCACAAATATTGATCCAGATATGCATCGGTAATTTTTTCAAGCGGTTCAACATCATACACCGGAATCAAATGACTATATAAATCCATAAACTCGATTCCAACTTCCTTAAATGCACGCTGTGTAAGCAAATGCCGCTTAATTCTGGATAAGGCTTCATGAGGATTATCGTAGGCCTGTTCGATTAATCCCAGCTCCTCTCGCTGACTTTGATTTAAACGAGATTTTACACTGTATGCCTCTTTCAATCGTTCTAGCGCCAAAATAAGCAATTTTGTGTCGTGTTTATAAGAAAGCGGCGGAAACGGAATTGGTGCGAAGCGTCGCGATTCCAGCCAATGTACAGTTGTTGTATAAATAGCGACGGCTTCCTCTGGTGAAATATAAGGTCCGTCTTTTAGGTAATTATGCTGGCGTTCCTGTTCCGCTTTCAAATATAATCGAGTCAAACGACCTAAATTCTTTTTGCATACGGTTTTATCGACGGTCGCTCCACGACGTATTCTTTCACGATTGTAATGGGCTGTGTTTGTCCACCAGTCAGCCTTCATTTTAACATATCGTAGAATCATGTTTTCAATAGGAATTGGTAGACCGGGTACTTTCCATGGGATATTCGCTTTCCAGCAACGCCATGCCTCTGATAAATGTTGTAATATAGTTCTTGCCTTATTTTGTTTAATACCCTCGGGCATCATATCTACGATATCGTGCATAACCGAAGCTCTCAACTCCAAATCGAAATGGGACTCAACACGCTGTTTCGTTACGGTTTTAGCGACACCCTTTGAATGACGTCCCTCGAATTGACGAGACAATAAATTGCCAAGCCAACGTTCTAGTAATGGAGTTATACCGCGCATAAAGAACAACCAAACTCTCCATCCCGGTGCCCAAAATCCACAACCAGGTCCTTTACCAACAGGACCAGTATTAAACCGGTAATAAATCAAATGTTTTAAATCTTTACACATTCGAATCTGTCTCATCAATTTATATTTGTATCGATACATGCCTGTTAGCTGACCAACATGCGCAAATATGTACTGTAGCCCGTCGGCCAATTGAAACGCGTCTACATTATTAAGTCGATACTGAACGTGCGAGTCCACTATTAATTTTGTGAGACGTAGAATTTCTCGACACAAGTGGAATGCGTTACCGAAACGAGACTTTTTTCGTTCCTTGGTGGTCAATGTCTTGACCGGTTTTAAATTGAAATTGTAATCTAAATGTAGATAATTTAAATTTTTGCGATGAATCAAAAGATTTAACATGTTATAACCTTGTCGACACACTTGTAATCCGGCTTCGACCCAATCCAATGTGGTGGTTTGGAAGAATTTGGTCGCCTTAAACGATCGGAATAAATATCGCTTCTTCTGCGGTTTAGGATGACGATGTTTTAACGCATTGAGAACATAGTATTTTAATAGTTTTTGGTAACTAACACGAACTTTGACTGGATGTCCGGGTGGACAGTGCTCTTTGTACCAACTTTTTACTAATGGAATGTCAATTGCACGTCGAGACCGACCAGATCGTAGATTAAACGGTCTAGGTGCCCACAATAGTGATATTCCGTTTGCTGTATTATCCGTATAGAGTGGTGTATCCTGAAGAAATGGTTGTATTTCATCAGGTAGTATAAACTCCTCATCATCCTCCGGAAGTGGTTCAAACGATTTGATGGCATGCCTATGCGATATCGGATTAATTAGCGGATCAAAATAAAACGCCGGCAAATCGGGATCCTCCGTTTTGATAAACACAACGTTTGGCGTGTGATACCTGAAATAAATTAACTGGATATTACAAACATTTATAGTTAATACGGTAATAAAATGTATGTGAAAGTCAGCAAGTACAAAAAAAGATTTAATTTGTATACTTATTCTCCCTTCCACACGCAGAAAAATGTTTTGGTTTAAATCGCATTAAGTAGTAACAAATTTCTTGTGACATATTTATCTATCCACCGGATACGAAAGAAGTGTTTTATCTCGTAGGCAACACCCCTTCCACACATACTTTAGTGGACGTATTTTAATAATATTAACGACTAATATACTAACCATGAGAGATGAACGAAATGTGGCATGTTATTATATAGATAAGGAAATGCAATTCGATATTCCGTTCGTACCGGTTGACGAATAATAATTTTATTTATATCGTTAAACTCATTCCAGTCTTCATCTCCAATGTTATGATCCTTAATGAGAGGTTCAAATTTTGGTCCACCAGGTATAGCCATATTAAGAGCTTTTGCGGTGAAAAAACTTTTCGGATCAAACAAATAGAAAAAGTTATCATCTACAAGATCGGTTAATAGCTGATTTGCTAGCCGATAAAGTGTTGCCATTTGGGGTAGTGTTAAATTCCATTTACGATAAGTCGAACCGTTAACTAGTCCACCAATTAATGGTTTGTGTTCATAAAACCATTTAACTACAGGCGCATCCTCTTCCCCGTCCAGCTCAATTTGAATAGCTTCCAATGGTTCAACATCTAATACATTGTCAGCATAGTCTAGAGGCGGTTCCTCATCGTCGAATGGGGGAAATCTCATTCGTTTGAAATGTCGACGATCACGTTTCTCACGACGCATCATAATCCACATTGTACCCCATTGTGCGATATATACAGGTTCAATAACCCAAGGTATTTCATTCACAAATGTGATAGCACCGGTAATGTGATATAAAATTTTTACATCTCGAATTTGTTCCCACGGCATGGGCATATTTTCTAACAATTTCATCACAGCGTGCGGCATATACTTAAGTGCACCCAAATAAACACGTTTATCGTGGCGATACTTGCGACTGGTCATATCACCATGATCCCTAATAATCTTACGGATATGCTCCGGAGGCATATCTTCCTTTTGGGTGTCAACAAAGCCGAATTTACGTTTTTCGGCAAACCGTTTTGTCTGAAATTGTTGCCATTTTTGAGCTGAAATAATTTCGAATATATTTTAAATTAAAGTTAATGTATGAACATTGAACTACTTACATTTTTCTTGTAATTTTTCTTCCGTCATTATATCTGGCTTAGGAATTTGATACTGCGGCATTTGAGGCTGCTGCGGTAGTCCCGGTGGTAGCTGCATTTGAGATGCCATTTGTTGACCCAACATTTGTTGTTGTTGCTGCTGAGCAGCTTGTTGTTGAGCTTGTATAAAAGCCTGCTGTTGGGCCATAACATGTGCCCAATTTGGGGGCAACATATAAGGCGGTATAGACATGTTTATTTCCCTAAAGATATTTGTATTTTGTTAGAAATTTAAAAAAAGTGGAAATTTTCACACCGAAAACAATGGCGGCTGCCCATATTTTTCGTGACGTTTTTAAACGTATTTGCGAAAATTCATAAATTATATTTTAACAATTAAATTTACTTACTTTTTAACTACAACTAGGTTAATTAATTATTTAACTAGACAATTGTGCCTAAAGCGGCGCAGAAAACGTTTAATAAACTATCTTAATTGAATTTCACTGCTTGCATTTGATAAATTCACTTCTTGACTTGATTGCCATTTGTAATTTGGCGAAAATGAGCAAAAAAAAATAAAATTAAAGGTCTACAGTACTGCCAGATGTCAAGTAAAAATAAGTTGCTCAATTGAATATTATTAATTTTACAATTTTTATTTTACTTTTATAAATTAAAAAAACTAACTCCAAGATCTTATCTAGGCTACATTTTGACTACCTTTTAATTGCTCTTCAAAATATTGTTTGCGTACAGTAAGCGGAAGACTTTTCTGTCGAATCATGTAGTTCATATTGCCCTTTGCCGTGTATTGTTTATCGCCGGTTAGTTGATGTATCGCAATGTTTCTTTGCAATAATTTATTGTAGAACGATATGCCGACTTTTATAAATTTCGGATCTAACTCGCATAGCTTCCTGTCAACCTCTGTTTCAATTTGAATTTCACTAAAGTCTTTCATAAAACTCCACAGTCCATAGCCAAAACAGCCGAGAATTAGATATAATACGCCGCGGATCATAAATGGGCGATGCAACAAGTTTAGTTGTGTATTCAAACTATTCCCCACCGAATAAACCAAAAATACCGAAACTACCGGGAACAATGAATTAAAGTGGACTCGATACGAATCAGCCTCAAGTATTCCGCGTAGTATACCAAATAATTTTTCATCATCCGTTAGTAGCAGGGCCTCTTCTAATAGTTTGCCTTGTTTTGAGTTCCAATCGATTTTCTTGTTGCGTATCAGAATGTCGTTTCGTTCAATATCTTCGGGTTTTTCGTATGCATAATTTACCGGGATACCAAGATGTACACCTTGCTTGAAATGAGTTGAACCGAGTGTGATTACATCGAACCCATAAGCAGCAAAATGTTTTACAAATTTTTTAAAGAAGTCATCAAATTTTACCATGTCTAGGGCTTTTGTGAATATGGCATCAGTTTTTTCGGTCACCTGTCGGGGCTCACCATTTCTGTAACACAAAATCAATGGATAAATGTATCATAATCTAGATATATATGTGAATATATAATATTACTTATAAGCCTGAAGAAATTCGCGATACTTTTTCATACCCATGTTGTGAGGTAGAAAGTGACCCCCACTGAAAGCCATTGATACAGCAAGTGCTGCACCCATTCCATACTGCCGGTTTTTACGGAAAAAAGAAATAATTGATTGAAAACGTGACATTATTATGCCAAAAAATATTTTTTGTAGAAATCAAATGAAAATACAAAATGTGCCGGTTTGACAGACAGAATGTCTAACTGACATTTTAGGTGTCATTTGGGTGAATTTCGATGATTTCTATCATTGCCGCTATATATATGGCCATGACAACTGTAAAAAAATCGTTGAGTTGGTTTAGTGACATGCATTCATTCTGTTATACTTTTCCATAGTAAAAAAATTCGACTACATGGGATTTTTTGCCAGGCAAGTTTAATTTCGCTTATATTTCCTTAAATACTTAAGGTTTTCTTACGATTTTTCACTGACATAATCACAATTTATCCAAGAACAGTTTCAGACTATTTCTAATCCAATTTTAAAAACTTTTATTTCCTTTTTGCTAAAAGTTTACCCTAATTACTTGACATTTTTGTTATGTTTTTCATATTTTTTTGTTTTGATTTTTTGCTGCGTTTTGGTTTGCTAGCGCTAGTTGCGTGAACCAATTAGATCTTTGTTTACATTCTTTTTTTTCAATTGTTTATGGTTAGGTTTCAAGTTTATCGATTTTTTGAAACGCACACATCAATTTTTTCAATATTTTCCCTCTAAATAGCGAAAAAGTTTTGCATCAAAGTGTTAAATGGTTATTAATTTATTATAATATGCAATGTTTAGGCAAATTATACGAAATTATGGCATTCAAACTTATTAAAGAAATGAACCAGTACATACTTTTAGGGACATTTAAATATCGATACTAACAATAAAATTTGTTTTTCTCAGTACCATATACAGCCTTAAGGGTGTATGGCATTGAGAAAAAAATATATGAAAAAGAGTTGTTTCTTTAATAAATTTGAGTACTAACGTTTTGTATAATTTGCTTACTAAACATTACTTTTTTATGTGTAAAACTAATTAATAAATTTTTAATTTTCATTATTTCTGTTGTAAACGTAATAATATACAGTTTATACAGTTTTTCGATCGATAATTAAAACTATTTTTAAACTAAATTTTATAGTTACTTTCTATTTCAAGACAGATTTTAATAATCATGTATTAATACTTCGATTTTATGTTTCTTAACATCTTGATGCAAACATTTTTCGCTGTTTAGAGGTAAAATATTGAGAAAATTGATTTGAAGGTTTAACAAAAAACAATAAACTTTGAAACCTAACCATAGACAAACTATATTTTTCATGGATTACATAACATTTTTATTTGATGGTATAAAAGTTGGAGAAATTTTGGCATCAACAAAATTTAATCTATAAATTATTTAACAAAAATGAAAAATCGTTATTTTTAATGTTTCACAATGAATTTTATATCCTTAAAATTACTAATAAATATAATATTATTTTTGGGATTGGCAGAATCATGTTATTTCATTTCAAATAACACGTGCAATCGAACATTAAAATATTTTTAATAAAATAAATTTTAAGAATTTAACAATTTTCTTTATCTCAAATAATTTTTTTTGACTTCAATTAATTTTTGCACAATCATGTATGTACGATACGATAAAATACGCCATAAAATTATTTTTGAAATAAAATTAGAAAGGAGTGGGGACAGTTTTTCCTGTTTGGTTGCCATAAAACAAATGCTAAACTTAATATTTTTACAAAAAATTGTGGTGTCACAACAATTCATTCATCAAAATATAATCGTATACTCCATTCTGCCAAATAGTCGGTCTATATTTTTTTCTCGTTCTAGTTTTTCCAAATATTAAATAAGTAGTTAATAAAGCTATTTAATATATGGTTTACCTACATTTTTATTCCCATGAAATAGCGGATATAGAGGAGACTCTTACAGAAACCATTATTGCTAAATTTTCAAAAAAATTAGGTGCCCACCCCTGTTAATTCCTCGTACACATGTTCATAAAAATAAATAAATCAGATATATCCTAAGCTTACAAAAATCCTTAATCATATGATACATTAGCCTTTAATTTAATTGTTTATTAATTATTATAAATTTAAAATAATTAAATAATTTTCATTTTACGAGAATGTAAAATTTTGTATGCGTTCGATAAATTGCTCAAAATATAAAACAATAATTGAGCAAATTCACAATCTTGTACAATTTGGGGTTGGTCATTTTTCCATTTCATTCATAAACATCATACAATTTTCAACCGTGGTAGACGATAGACAACAAAAACATTCTAAAGTGGAATTTAAAAATTATTATTTTTTGTTTATTTCATTATTCTTTTAGTTAATTAAATTAATTATTTTTTTGTTACAATTTATATTCTCTAATTTAGTTCTTTTATTAAATATTTAAAAGTATTTTGCATAAAACAGAGAAAGTAATGTTATGCATTTTTCGTGTGGTGTAAACCTGTTGAATCTCATTTTGTTTGATACAAAATTATCGAAAATTCTGTTACAATAATTACAGTTTTATTATTAAAATAATGCAAATTATATGACAAAAAAGTGTTTTATAAAGTTTAGTTTTAAATAAAACTAATAGTTTAAAATATTTAATCAAGAAAGTAGATTTTTTATAAATTGAAATATTTGTTGTTGTTTTTGTTATTTTTTATGTGCATGCAAATTATGGAAATACTCCAGAGAGGAGTACCCGTACCGATTTGTAAAAATATACACAACGATATAACAGTGTAGTAGTGGATTTGTTGATTTTTTGAGTTTAATGTGCCTGTGTATGTGTTACAGTGCTTGAACAAGAAACACAAAAGTATTTCTGCTGTCTATTTTATAAATGAGTCACTGATTTAAAATATAAAATAAATTTATTAATTAATATAAAATTATTAATTAACCAATAATATAAATATAGTTTGAATGATTTATTAATAATACAAGATGTGAATAAATTATTCAATATTGTGTGAATTGAGAATTGTAGTGTGTTAATGTTGAGTGATCGTCATCATCAAACTTTGTATTTTTATTTATGAAAAATAAAAATATTCAAAAGAATAAATAATACCAAGTATATAGATAGGTACATAGAAGAGCTACATAAAGTGTAATAAATAAT
This sequence comes from Nephrotoma guestfalica, assembly GCA_963691935.1. Classification (NCBI taxonomy): domain Eukaryota; kingdom Metazoa; phylum Arthropoda; class Insecta; order Diptera; family Tipulidae; genus Nephrotoma; species Nephrotoma guestfalica. Next base: position 283,370,558 of record OY829914.1, read on the forward strand.
AATAAAAACGTAAATAATAGTATAACAACAAAATGGGTGTAATAGCATCGCGGAGTTGTAATAATAGTAAAGATGATGATACAATCTCATCATTGCCGCGGACAAATACAAAGAATTTAACTGTAAATACCGAGAATAATATACCAGGATTACATTTGTCTGAGATTCAGCATCTAAAGCAATTAACTGGTGGTGATCATATACGCCAGGGTAGTATACGAAGTCGATTAAACCATCCGATGCCTGATCCAAGTGAAGTGGATAAGCGTTTCGCTAAAGTTTTGGTAAGTACCTATAATTTTTATTCATTGATGTATTACATAATAAAACTTGTTTAATATGATCCGCGAGACCTGCATTTCAATGACCTCGTATAATTTGTGTTTATTAAATTGAAATATTGTAGTGCGTAAATACGATAGTAAAAACTTTGCAACAGACGGGTATTAAGATTTAGCTGTTTAGACGGACTAATTACTTAGCGAATATTAGGACCAGAAACGGAAAAGTTTGTGGAAAGCTTATTTTACTTCTACTAATTGTTTAGAAGTTCAAAACTCATTGACTGACCCTCTAGATCTTGGATCGAATTGTTTTAAAGTAGCAATTGGATGAAAAATATAATAAACTACTACTTTTAATAATCTCCCTGTTGATTGATTAAGTTCTGCATGACTTTCCTGAATAGCGTTTATACTATCATTAATGGCCCCAACACATGCCTCAAGTTTAAGGTTGTTATTAAATTTGAATGTTTTGGGCTGTAACCTTAATTGGAAGAATAACTTAGCCCCGTGGTTCGTGTTTTATTTTTACTTCGACCTTATTACCCACAACTTCTACCTTACTATCCAAGCCTCTGTAGAGACCACAGATTCTTAATACGAACGCTTTCATTTTCTGGTAGACGTGGTTCTGTTGAACCCTCTTTTGTGCTCATAGAATTTTTCCAGTTGGAAACATTTAACATTTTTAGATTTGAGTGATCATAATAGGCACATCCACATCATCTTTTGAGATCTGAAATAACCGCCGTTGGTCTTTCTGCCACCTTTTCGACTAGATCCGCCGTAAGCAATGGAAAAAATATTCTGTAACTCGAGAAAGACTGGCATACTATAATATATTTGATATTAATCTGTCCAACTGCATTTCAAATTTAGAATATCTTATTATCTATTATCTTGCAATGTATCGAATATAAACTGCACTCCTTAAAATTAACATTACTTAAAATATATCAAAATTGCATTAACGGATTGTTTGTTATTACAGCCTTACTGATTAAGGGAGCGGCCTGTAATAGGTCTACGGCTAAAATTTTGTTCAGAGCCGCAGCGGTTTATTAAACGGTTAATAAGTTCTTTAACATATTTATTAATTATGCTTCGGTAAAAAACGAAATCCTGCTTCGTTTTATTAGTATGGTATACGGCATAGTTTACTTTTGGGCCTGGTGTTGCGTGAATTTCTGGGAAAGATGTCGGATGTCTCGAGTCTTGGCATCAATATTCTATAAATGATTGCATGACCGTTTCTTCCGTGATGGTACTTGAGCTTATTTTGTAATTTCAGTACGGATTTCTTCTGCAAAAAATAATGTCATCATTAAAATTCACATCGTGAAAACGTTCACCAGCAATTCAGCTTGCAAATATAGATCCACCAACAACGCGCCATCTCCACGTTTTAGCGCTGACAATATTCGAATGTACAAATGTGCAAAAGACGAAACCAATCGTCTGTGCTAAACACGGCATCATGTGTACTTACAGAAAAGAAGTAAATAATTTCTGGTGCAAAATATAAGTGCTAAAACTCTTCTGAAAAAATGTGGAAGTAGATGTTGAAAATGTAATTCGATCAAAAGGTTCGAAGGTTTACAGACGTAAACTTATACTCGTAATCTTTGTTTTTCAAAAGAATACGTACAATTACGACACAATACAGGACAGGGTATTAGGTGATTCAAAACAACGTTCGAAATTACGGTACATCATAAATTCACAATTAAAATTAAGGAAGTTAAGAACTAGTTTCCTATTATTATGTTGTTTCATAATCCATAAACACCTACTTAACTAAGTACTTAAAAAGGTGAGTACATACTTCCATTAGAACTGATTAACTGGAACATTCCAACCCGTAAATAAAAAACTGGCCATATAATTAATCTCAATAGGGATCTTTACGAAATTACAATATCCCGAATTATCAAAATCCCGACCTTTTTAAAATCCTGCTTGTTAAAATCCCAATTTTGCTAAAATCAAAAAAAAATCACCAAAAAGCGGGTTTTTTTAAAAGACAATAAAATATTTCTTATCTAAATTTAGGAAATCGGCCATTTTTTATTAATCTTGATCAAATTATGGGATGTGATTTGCATTTTAAAATGATTGTTTTAAGAATTTTTGGAATTTGGTACGCAGAATTGAATCCTTACTTGAAGTTTGAACGAAGTTCCGGAATTCAGTCTTCCTGAATGTAACTACGCCTTTTGTATGTACGTCTGGATTGCGATTTTGACATGAATTTAACATGAAGTTCTGGAATTAATCCAGTATAAATGGCCATTAACTAGCCATAAACTAAGCCATTTCTTAATCGATCATGGTCAAATTTAAGCTGGATTGGCATTCTTAAATCCATTCTGGCTGAAGTTTTCGTTTTTGGGTCTGCTGGATGGATCTTTGCTATTTCTCAACCAATAATGGTTATATTTGATATATCGGTCTAGACTGGAATTCTAACATGAATTTTGAACGCATTTTAGTTCATTTCCTTTTCATAATGAATGGAATTTCGAAATTTCTTGACCTCTTATGGTCAAATTTATTATGTTCAACTGGATTAGGATTCTTATGTACAATAATTTGGAGGATTTCTGGAATTAGTTCATGATGTATGGAACTATTCCATACCTTAACCAATTAATATAAGAGCTGGATTGCGATTTCCACATAAGTTTTAGATGCAGAACTAGTTTTTGGCAATACTAACTAAGTCAAATTTAGTATGCAAATTTGATTTAGGAATTTAAAAAAAGAGAGTTTTGATTTTTTAGGCATCCACTTTATATTGGATTACATTATTTTTTATGTTTAATTTGAAACAAAAATTGTTAAGATATGACTTAGTTTAATCTGGCTTGCCGATTCAAAATTCCTTACAATGTAGAATTCTAATACAGCTAGATTCGGCACCAACAATTACTTTATGCATTTATTACATTGGGTACTGACTAGTAAAATATTATCAACAGCCCGCTTTTTTAATTTTTTTTAATGAATTCGAATTCACAAAAAAAATTTAAAAAAGCGGGATTTTGAAAAGCGCAATTTTGATTTCGTGATTTTGAAAAGCGGGCAAACGACCCCAACCCATCTCAATATGTACGTGTATTTAGTTTATAAGATAGCAATATGTTTGCTTATACTATAGGGTGTTTGGGATCTTGAACGCAAACTAGATTCTTCTAGGTCTTGTTGGAATTCGAAACTGCTGAAAGCCGATCTTCATTTTACTATTTGGTTCTTCTTGCTTTGTTTTGTGTTGCTTTATTATCAGCTCCCGGGCTATTATATCTTATAAAGTTTTGTTTGATACATAGAAACTCAATTATTTATTTATTTATGTAGATATACACACGTCTATATACTTCAGTACAATAATATTCTATTTGAACAGATGTATATTGGGAATAAGAAAATAAATTAGCGCTTTTGGGGCAAAAACTATTGATACGATAAATTTGTGTTGTGTAGTTTGTTAAATTGTACAAAAAATATAAGATCATTTTGCAATACGAAAACATTTCCTGGCGACAGTCGCCCTCGCCTATTGTGTATAGGTTTTGTAATAGAGATAGGTGATACTGGATGAAAATTTATCTAATTCTCTTTTCTGTTCTTCAGATCTGTGTGTTTTTATGCAATGAATTTTAATGAAGTGTTTGTAATTAACAAATTCGAATTTATATTTAAACCGGGGATAACCTGCGGTTAATCCCACCATGATCATTATTTGGGCCCAAATTTAAGAAATTTGGCCATCGAAGTCGCCACTTCTTTTATTGTCTGTAATGACAACTTTTTGGGTATACATTTCCAATAGTCGAAAGTAAACATTGAATGTCGCCAGCCTAATCCAATGACAAATAATGTATGTTGTTTAATAGTCAACATGTAATTAAAAACAAATAGATAACTTACAATGATGAATCTCAAATTTTCCAGTTATGTTATACGATAAAATAACAACTACATGACATTTTCTCACGATCCCTATTTACATAATGGATGTTTGTATGTGCAACGACGACTAATGATATAAATAAAATAATGGTTTAATTGATAAGTCCTAAGTATAGATAATTAATTTTACTATCGTTTATTTGCATACATAAGTACTTTACTCGATATCGGCATGATGATTAGTGATGGCTATGAATCGTTAGGTTCGACCGTTGCAAATATTTTTTATTCTTTTTGATTATTTTTATTGCATACATTTTATGTCAACTTTTATAATAAAAAAAACGAAATAACCATTTTATGTATTTCGTGAATTAATTTTAATTATTGCCATTTTCATTATATTACCTATTATAGTGTGATTTTATTATTGGGTTACACTGTGTTTTGCGTTTAGGTATGTAGTGAGGGAAAGTTTTTTTTTAATTCATTTATTTAGGTATTTTAGATTTAATGTCGTTTTATTAGTGTCGCGATTCCTTTCATCGCACTATACATAAAAATTAATTAATTATTGATTTGGAAATGATTGGCATTAAAATTAACTAAACGAATTGCCTGCAGCTATATACGAAATATTGATCGAAATATATATTTATAGAAATTATGTAAGTCACAATTTTTATGAGCTGTGTTGACCTATAGTCAGCTATTATGACTTTGTAATTTGGTCACCGAGAAATGTATAATTTTCATGTACTTTATATAGTTTTATATAGCCAGTTTTTATTACAGTTAATTTTATATGCAATTTATAAATTTTTCATAGTACAGAAATGTTATGGGAGAGAAAGCACAATCATCTTATTCGTCAGCTAAGTTTAATATTATCCGATTTTTAGATACTTGTGTAAGTAATCTTATTCTGAAATGAAACATTAGCATTATCTCTGCTGTATAATTCTAGAAAGGTTTCATTTTAACTTCATTTTATGTGTTTCACAGAATTATTCTCAACTTCATATATGAAAAATTCATATTCCACTGGAAATGTTAACACTTTCACTCTCTATAAATGCTACAGATAAGATTATATAGGGTGTCACAATAACCGGTTCAGATTTGACATATCGGTTATTTTGGCTCTGGCAACACTCATGTCATTCTTACTTTGGGTCTGCGAAAAACTCGAAATTGATGGGGATTTTGCTCAAAAAATCATCTTTTCGGACAAGGTGCATTTCCGTCTCGTTGGGACAAACAAAATTGTCGCATTTATTTCGAAGATGAGGCCGGCGCGACCGTTACGGTCAACGGAATCAACTACCGCCACTTGTTAACATCTTTGTTGTGGCCAACCACTTTTGGTTCCAACAAGATGGTGCGCCATGCCACACATCGGGCGTTACAATCTGTATCGATTAATCGAAACTGCGTCAAAAATTCGATGGCCGCATTATCAGTCGAAATGGTGACGTGAATTGGCAGGCATGGAGCTGTGATTTGACGCCTTTGGATTTTTATTTGTGGGGTACCGTGAAGGACAAGTGTTATACGGACAATCCACCAACAATGGAGCATTTGAAAGCTAATATTGAAGCAACCATTGCCGACATAGATCCGTACACAATCCAAAATGTGCTCAAAAATTGAACCGACCGAATGGAATACGCCAAGGCTAGCCGCGGCTCCCATTTGAATGAAATCATTTTCCATAAATAACCAGGAGGATTGTTGAAACAAAAAAATAAATTTGGAAATATATTAAGCCGTTTTTGTTTTATTATATTTTTAAATCTGAACTTATTATTGGGACACTGTTTATTGTCTCAGAGTGCGAAGCACTTAACATGATTCATTTGATGGTACAATAATTATCGCAATATAAGTTCCAATAGCTGAAACTGCTATAATGAATGATATAGTCTTTCTCCACTTGTGAGTTTCTAAATAACTCTTTGCGGTGATTAGATACTTTCTTAGAAGAAAGCAACAATTTTCTATTCTTTCTGCGCAAATTTCAATGCTTTTGCGCCTAGAAATAGCCATATTACTGCCCATATTTCTGAGTGAGATGTGAACTGTCTCTATTTTCTTACTATCTGCTAGGTTCAAATCGGTATAATTGCGGAAAAAGACCTAATTGCGGTTCGCTATTTTAAAGTTAAGCATTTGTGTGTTTTCATAAAATTTATTTGTAAAGAAATAATTTTATATTTTGTTTTTTACAACTTATGTTTTATTTTTTCTAAATTCAGAATTAAAAAATGAATGTTTTAAATTCATTTTGCAATTCTACTAGTTTATTTTTAACCAATATGTAAATTTACTTTATGGGACATAGTGTAGATCGACCTTGAATTGCATCCGCCTAAGATTCCGTCGTTTAATGTTCTTAAAGTGGATCTAAGTGGCACCGACATAAGTTTGTTGACGTGATGGTTGATATCCAAAGTAAGTGTGAAACGCTCATCTTTTCATTGTTGCAAGTGAGATATACACAGGTATACATATACAGGTATATAATCATTCACTTATCCAGGTTAAAATCTGAGGTTCAGCAAGCAGACATTTTAGAGATGGGATATCTTTAACAAACTTATATTCGTTAGATGATTGATTTGAGATGTGCCGAGTAATGGCTTTGGCGTGTTTGAGTAGTTTTATTGAAGTTGAAAAATGTTACAAGCCGGAGGTTTCCGGAGTGCGTAAAGTACACCAAATCTGCATTCAAATTTATTACTCACAAGTCTCTTAAATTGTTCATCAATGATTGATAAGTGAATTCTATTGATAAATATACATCTTCTTGGTTTCACTACACTAATTGTCTCAAGATCATTTGATGTAGTAGTGGGTGTTTGAATGAGATTCACTGCTTGTGACTAAGGTTTTGAGGCTTCTACTATAATTCCGTTGCATATTGATTTAAGAGCCTCTGCACTTAGTCTCAGTTGTTTATGTGCAATTGGTAAACAGGCTACAGTTGTATATCGATGATAGACAAGATGTATTGAATACTTTGTCAACTACATATGTACTTATTTGTTTATCATTGCGGATAATAGTTCAGGTTGAGAAGGTGGCGTATCTTGTGAAATGGATTTACTCTGTGGACGGATGACAAGTAGTTATTGATGTCCCCTGTAATTCCCCATTTGTTCTTTGCTTTCTCACCTTGTAAAACAAGCCTTTCATGATGTGCGTGCATTCGGCACAGAACCATTCAGGCATACCCATCTAATTGATTCAAATGTAATATTCGATCATGAATCCTGTTAATCATACTATAAAATATAATATGATTTTGCAAACATTTATTTTTATCAAAATTATCAAACCAATCAACTACCACAATTATCATTAATTACAAAATAATTTCTATTTTAGTCTTCTTAGTAATATATTTTTTTTAGTTAATTTCAATAGAATAAGTTATGACCATTCAAAAACCATTCCAAGTTTTCAAAAGAAACCCATTATAGCTGTATGATTCAAATTTAAACACTGCTCGCCTTCGTACTAAATAAATAGAATTCAGTCAGAGTTCAAGAGTCTTATCATTTTAGCGCAATTTTATTGCTCTAATTTAAAGTTGATTGTTCAACATATACATAATAAATGTTTGTACATAACTATGCTATATACCCTAAAAAGCGTACTTATATACATACTCCAGTACCAGAGAGAATTACATACTCGTATACATACTATACAATAAAGAGGTTGATTGATGACTGAATTAAATTGGCTTTTAAGTGTGTAGATTTTATTGTACGAAGAAATGAAATGAAATGAAATTATTTCAACGCGATTGTTTGATGAGTGACAACCAAATCAAAGTGTGTATACATATATTATGGAAAGGCCTCTAAATGCTGTAATCAACATTTTTTTTACAGTTAATGGATGATTTTGTAATTGAACATAATTTGAAGTTTATGCATGCGATTGTGAAATTTGAGGGCGGCTTGATTTTATGTGTATAGAGTATCAGTTTGTTATCATAATTTAATGAAATTTTTGGACTGTAAGCTATATTGTAAACGATATCACGAAACAATGACCTTTCAAGCACACATGATGTTGATATACATACCACATTATCAGATCTTATTCCCAATCATTCCTTCGTCTGTGCTCAAAATAAACTTTCAAAAGAATTTTATTTTACTGTATTTGAACTATAGAGTTTAATCTATTACATGTAGTTGACACATTACTAATAAGGTTATCAATTTAATTGTTTAACTAAATATAAAATTATTATTAATAGAACTTTAAAGAATCTTATTATTCCATTGCATTAAAACGATAAAGAACATGCATGTGACACCGTCTTAGCCTCTATCCTATCAAAAAAATCATTCATAGATCGAGAAAAATGTTCTCCATTTGAATGCGGATTTGACCCAAAATCTTCATCCCGGATTCCTTTTTCTCTTCGATTCTTTTTAATTACCATCATTTTTTTAATTGGAACTACATATCTGCAAGATTTATGCCAGCCAATTGGGGTACAAAAAAGTTAGAAATCATGTCTCTATACCGTTCATCGTTTACTGTAACATTCCGCCCATCATCAAGCGCACCAAACAGTGATTTTCTCTGGATGTAACGGTGTTTTGGCAAATGCTTGTGGATTACCTTCACTCCAAATCCGACTATTCTGTTTATTAACGTACCCATTCAACTAAAAGTGAGCTTCATTGCTGAACAAAATTTTGTTTAAGAAATCAATATCAAGTTGTGCTTCATTCAGCCCATTGGCTGAATTTGTGGCGTGTGCGATGGTCGGATGGCTTTAATTTCTGCACAAGTTGAATTTTGTATGCACGTAAACCAAGATCATTAGATAAAATCTTTCATAAAGTGCATGGACACATCTCCAGTTGCTGTGAACGACGTCAAATTGATTGATTTGGGTCTTCCTCAATGCTACACTGTACAGTGTCTATCGCTTGTTCGGTAGGCACTGTTTGATGTCTTACTGGGAGCATATTATCATTTAGAGTATATGTGGTGCGAAATCGATCCATAGTTAACCGAATTACCCGCTCTGATGGACGATTATGACGACCGTAAAATGGATGTAATGTACGATGAGTTTGGCGAACCATTATTTTGATAAAAAAATGCAACAATTTGCAAGCGTTGCTCTGGCGTGAGTCTATTCATTATGAAATTTTCAAATCAAACTAATGACAATACAAATGTCTGCTGTCAAATCGGTTGTCAAACAAAACAGTGTTGCCAACTTAAAGATGTTAACCTCTAAAAAACACCCTTTAGGGGGGGATATGGATGAATATATATTAAGTAGGATATATATTTTTGTCATCCTTAAGTATCGTCAATCGTCAAAATTCCAAGACCAAGTTATGTATTTTTCGTACAGGTATAACCATAAATCAAAATTTCCTTGCTGATTACTTTACAGTGTACATTTTTATTTTCGTCCAAATTCACAAATACCAAATCATGTTCGAATCGAATTTATCATTCGAATCGAAGTAGCATTCGGAGCGAATTCGTAAATAGAGCCCGAGGATTCGTTGTTTAGGTAAATAATAGGGAAATAACCGCTTCAGCTAAATATTTCAGTGTTATATCTAGTTTGGCGCAATAAGCCATTCGCATTATGAAGTTGTAAGAGGTATCCACGTCAATGCATCTAAACTAACCTGGTAGTTTTGACTAAACGCCGAAATTTATATGGTCTGAGTGCAGGTGCTTGCTAAATAATGTTGACCTTGTTCAGCAGCTTATCGCTTGAAATGCATAGGAGCATGGATTGCTCTAGAAGCACTATTAGGGTATTGGCAAATTCTGGTCTCGTTCGAGCGATTTGTGGGCGTCTCGAAATTTCAGAGATGCATCTGTTTGAATTGGTAGTATTCTAATCTGAGGGATCTTGTTCAAGCCTTAGTATGAGTCAGTCATGCAGTCTGCATACATTCTGTACTGTTTTTGAAGCTGTTCTAAAGGTGCCGCCTCTCCGCTGCTCGGCGTTTTAAAACATAAAGCAATGATGTTAATGTAATTTTTTGCACCGGCTGTAAGGCCATGCTCCTCCAATTTGAATAATTCTCTGGTTCTTTCCTAACTTGTGAATGAGTGTAAACAACTCCTTAATGTAACGGAGTCATTGACTTCGTAGCTAGACCGGGTTCATACTTAAGCCTAATTAATTCTAAACCTGACATATTTTGTCATTTAAAAGTGGCAAAAGATGCAATCATAAACACGTTGAGAAGGAAAACGACTCTCTTTCTGCTCGAAGATGGTAGGACAGTCTGAATAAGAGACCCCAAAAGAGAGGAAACCTCCAGTTGTAATTCAGCCGAAAAATCGTTATCGGGACCACTTGCCTTATTCGGTTCAAAGGAGAGTAAATTATAGCGCAAGATATCGAGCGTGACAAGTCTGTTTGGTAAATATCAACCGGCGAATTTACAGTAGCGTTATTATTTTCGAAAAACCATAATATCAGAGCGGATTTAATGTCGCATTCGAAAAAATGTTCAGAAAGCAGTAACTTTGCAATATCCATATTGGAGGACGTTATCGTGTCATCCGGAAATCTAAGTCTGCAATAGTTAAGAGACCTATATAGTCTGAACCAGAGATTAAGTCTCGCGATGTTAGGAAAATGATTATTTTTTCACCGAAGCTAATTTATTGCAGATGGATCTTAGAAAAAATATTTTCTCCGAATACATTTAAAGTTGTTTCGTATAACATTTCGAACTTTTCGATCGCCCAACCAATCTACGATTGCAACGACATTTCAATGAATTATTATGTTGAATACAATATTATTTATGCATACGTAAATGTAAATGCATTATATGCATATGTAAATTCAACATATTCATTTCCTTCCACAGGAGTGGAAATGAAACAAATAAACAAAAATTTTATTAAGAATTTCAAATTAAAATTCAATGACAAATTTTTTTTATTCAACTAATAAATAAACAAACAACATTTCGGTTTTCTGCTAACACAACAAATAGTTTCGTGTGTTTCGACTTTGTCGGAATAATACTCATATGGAAATATACATTCACATTATAAGTTTACATATTAAATTATGAGTAGTCATACAATATTAAAATTGTTGACAATTTTAATATTGTATGACTACTCATTTCAATATTGTATGACTACAAATTTTGTATTTTTTTTGGTAAAGTTTGTAAAATTTTTATTACGATTTCTTCCGGATAACAATTTAGTAATAATCAAATAAAAGCATGATATTTTGTGTTGTACACATATTTCTTGTTTGTTGATTACTAAAATAAGTAACTATGTTTATATTTATGTACGTAAATGTACAAAAACATGATAGTTCTACCGTAACATGATGTTCTATTGTACTATAGTTTTATTTACTAAATTTGTATTTTAGGTTTCATTGACTTAAGCGGTCGACTCGCTATCTAAACCTATAAAATGACGTAATGAAAACTATAAATTAAAATGACATTTCAGGGATTGTAAAATACTCGTAATTGTACCGTCGAGTGTAGATCATCGATTTTATATAGTGAATTAAACAGCGCGTGCCACATTACATTATAAATTTAGCCTTGATATGAAATTGGGTTGACGTTTTTTGTTTGGCACACAAAAAGGAAATCCCAGAACCAATGTGGTGTATGACGGTCGTAATTTCAATTAAAATGAATCGTTTTGTGTTTATATTGATTGATTGCATTACTCGCGAACATTATGTGTATTTTAAATTATATTCGAGGTAATTGCATTTTTGTTTACTCGTTTTGCTCGTATTCTCGCGAAACAATGTGTATTTTGATGTCGTAATCGTAAAGTTTATGATTAATTTTTTTTTTCAATTTCGGCTTGACCTGATTGTTACCCGTCGGACAATGATTTAAATGTATACTTCTGTCTTAAATACTCGACAACCGAAAAATAATTAATTGCAATACCATAGATCTGGTGGCGAGTAGAATTTCTTAGCTACGATATACAATTATTTCTATATTGAAATTTTTAGAGTTACATGTTGACAAACGAATTTTATTATAGCCTCGTTTAAAAAGGGCCTTTCAATAAGGACGCTCGATTTGTACGAAATATGAATAAAACAAGTTGTGTGTAAGATATCCACTCAATTCTTTTTTATTTGTAAGAATATTTGAGGGTCCAATTTTCGATCACTTTGCCGCATAAATTTGCTGTATGCCATTCGCTATGTTGACGGTTTATTAGCTCGCATAGACCTGCGATTTAAGATAGCCCCAAAATCATATCCTGTTGGAACCACATGTACATCCATATCATTCAGTTTAGGCCACAAGATGTTGCTTACCATCGATATGTGGTGCTCGCCGCCTTGACGATCATGGCAATGTCAGTTCCGTTTTGGAAGAAGTACAGGCCGATGATTTCGCTAGACTAAAACCCACATCAAAAAGGGACTCTCGGGATATATTTTGTGATGCTGGTGTATCTCATGCGGATTGGTATCGCCTTAAATCCGACAATTTTGCTTGTTCACATATCCATTCATCCAAAAATGAGCCTCTTAACTAACGCTGATTTTTTGGCGATTTTTTCAACACGAAATAACAATAAGTTGCCAAATCTTAATCACTAAGGTAATTATGTAAAACTGCAGGAGCTGAATGTACTTGTTATCAATAAATAGTTTTTATAATTCTATAGTTTATGTTGTCACAGCCAAGTCATAAATTCGTCACAATTTCGTCTTTGATAGTTGGATATTAGGATGCTAAGGTCCTTATGTATATTTTTGTTTTCTGCGAACCAAGGTGCTTAATCATTCTGAGAATTTTTGACTGTGTTTGTTGTACAATGCCAATATCCGAATTTGAGGTTGATTGCCATAATTGACTCATACGACCAAATTGGTTTAATCATTGTGTTATACAGGAGAATTATGTAATGTAGCTCAATGATTACTTGGGCCGATTTCTCTTCATTGACCTTTATCTTCCATGTTATTGCAGAGTTTCGGACGCTGTTTATGAATTTTTATGGGTACATACGATTGTCGTATCAGAAGATTTGACAAATACGACTTCATGATGTTGCTAAATTTCTGGCAATTTTAGATTAATTTTATGAAGCAGACCCTCGTGCCAAACTTTATCGAATGCTTGGACAACACCCAACAAGACGGCGAGGCAGTATTTTTTCTCTTCGTATGCTGACCTTATTTCTGTAGCTACTCAGTACACTTGTTCAATGGTTCCTTGCTCGGGTCTGAACCCAAATTGATGATTAGGGATGATATTTCGAAGTTCCGGTTTAATATTTTCGATAATTGTTTTTTCGAATACTTTCGAGATGATTAGTAGGCTTATTGGTCTATATGACGAGACTTTTGTAGGGTTCTTGCCAGGCTTCGGGATCATTTTTATAGTTGACATTTTTCAGCACGCAGGAATATATCCCGATTCATAAATTGAATTGAATATTTATCTAGTCGCCCAAAGACACTGCCTGAGTGTTGTTTAAGCATTTCATTTGTAATTCGATCATACGCAGGAGCTTTCTTCCTTTAATTGAATTTGATGTACAATAATAAACTTTATTAGTGGTTTGTTTATTTTAAATTTCCTCTCAAGTCTTATTGGATCATTTTCTGCTTGAACCACCGTTAATCCAAAGTTTGGAGTAAATACTCTTTCATGGTGATCAACGAACGGTTTAGCTTTTTCCTCGTCACTTCTAGCATATTCATCGTTAGAAAGGAGAATTGGCTGGTTTGGTTGCTGAGGCCGTTTATGACATTTAGTGGCCTTCCTTTGTTGGCCTTGATTTGTTTTTTAGTAGGCTTTACAGTTTTTTTTCGCTTCGGGCCCTATTCCTGAATAGGATACGAAAACGAAAATACAAGATTCATATTTGAATTGAATCAGATTCGTACGATTCTTATTTAAAATTGAATAGGAATCTTGTAATTTCGTTTTCGTATTGTGTTTAGGAATAGGGCCCCTGGTTAAAGTTGTGTTTTACACTGGCGATCGATTGATTTGCCAGATGCGTCTTAAGCGGTATTTCTGTTAATATTTCTTCTATTTCAGCGGATGTTATAGTGTGTCTTGTATATGTTTTCTCTTTGGTTTAGGCGAGGCTGCAATAGTTCATTAATGTTTTCCATAGCAATGTTTATATCGTTAGCCGTTTCCAATGTAGACGTCAGGTCGATATGCGAATTGATGTACATCTTGAATTTTATTCAGTTAGTGAAGGTGTTCGTTAGACGGTTGTTTGTAGAACATGGTTTTTGGTCAGCTCAGTAATGTAAGACCGGTGGGTGGCAGAAGATAATTCTAAAAGGGGTTTAGCCTGGATTATTTCTCGGTTTATTTTACTTGTGACTGCAAAATCAAGGACTTGAGGGATTTTTCGACGATTAGTAGGCCAATAAGTTGGATGGCCACACGATGCGATATCGTAGTGATTTTCTTGAGTAACAATCATTAATTGACGTTCCCTTGGAGTATAGTCAATCGTAAACCCCATGTGTGGTATTAAAGCCGCCAGCGACCATAAAACGTTGACCCAGGGTTACAAAATTTTTTTTTAGGTATCTGCCGAAACATTATCATGTGGACGGCAATATATTGACTAAGCTTTCTTTATCGAGGTTAACACATACAGAGGTTGCTTGAATTTCCTCAGTTCTATGTTCATTTAGAATATAACGACAAATCCGTTTTTTTATAATAATAACAGTTCTTCCTCGTCTTCTGCCCATAAGGAATGTTTTGTGTCATAAACATCATAACCATTTATTCGGAAATTGTGTTTATCGGTTAAATGCGTTTCAGAAACTAGCATAAGATCAATTTTGTATTTTGGAAGGACATGTTGTAGTTCGAGTTTGTGTTGTTTTATACCGTTTGCGTTCCAGTAGCATATCTTCAGATAATTTATCGGAGACATTCTAGTTTCTGGATGATAATAGTTTGATTTTGTAGCATTGCTTGTAGCATATTTTGCATTGTTGTCATTAACTGCATCATCAGTTGCATGCAGTTATTCAGGGTAGGTTCAGCATTTGAGGATTCACCTTGGAAGACGCTTGTATATGTTGGTTTGCTGGTTGATGTTCTGGGCGAACGAGGTTCTGGTGGTTGATGTTCTGCAAATCTGGTGTAGTTTTATACGGCCGCCTGGGACGTGATAATTGAACAATATTTCTGTAGACTGGGCATCCTCGGTAGTTTCCAGAATGGTTTCCACCGCTATTGCTACATTTCTTTTCTATTGAGGAGTTCTTTGGTTTTGGGCAAATTTTGGCTTGGTGTAGTTCCCCGCATACGACACACACTGATATCAACTTGCAATAAGTCCTTGAGTGACCATATTCTTGGCAGTTTAAACACTATTGGTCCAAACCTTTTCTTTGGTTCTTCAACAATTATGCATCTGTTCAAAATGCTTTCGGATGGTTGATTCATGATCCTATATATATTCTTTACCTTAAATCCATCTTCATTTCAACAAGCGCAGCCTAAGAATTTCAGTTGTTTCAACATGGACATCGATGCCTTTTATAACGAGAGAAAGACTCGAAGACTCAATTAATGACTCCTCTATATAGTCGTTTAGTTTACCTCTTGTGTTTGAATTTTTGCTTCGTGTATTATGCCACGTAGTAAATTTGTTACGTGAAATGTTGTTCCATTCGTTAGCACGCTTCATTTGAGTTTTTGCACCGCCTTGTGTGTATTGGTTCCACGGACGTAGATTGGAGGTGACTTGTATTTTCGATTAGCCGGTTCTTGAATATTGGCATTGGCTCTCTTCCGCTTCTTTTTCGGTGAACATTTCAAATCGGTTTTTTAGCGGTATTTTGAATTTTTCGACGTTTGATTTCTTATTTGTCAGTAAGTGCTGTGTTTACTGTGCTTTTCTTTATACTCCATATTCATCGGGTCATCTATCACTTCTGGCTTCATATTCAACATTGAACTTGAAAGCGATCGTTTGACAGTCTTGCAGCGAGCGGTTCTACAGGCGATCTTGTCACCATACTACTTAAGAAAGGATTGTTAAATTCCGTAAAGATGTTTAAAATTGATAAATAATTAATTAAAATAATAAAAGAAATAATCATCTGAGGCCTTGAAAGATTTGAAGCTTCAGACCCATTTCATTAAAGGACAACATTTTCGGATGTTACAATTTCATTTATGGTTGTTATTTTTGAAATATACAATGAAATTAATGCATTCTGCTGTGACATTTTCACAAATCAGGCAAAATTTAGCTTAGACATTTTATATTTTTAAAATATTTTACAGAACATTGTCCTTATGAGATCTACACTTCTTACATTTATAGCAGCATTCACAAATTTTAGTTATCGGTTTATGTTATCAAATTCAAATTATAAAATAATTCTAAATCTTTCGTTAAACGGAGGATCTACAAATTTGGAGACGGAGGACCGCAGCGAAGAGGGTAAATCCGAATCTCATTTAGGCTATAAGTTGTGTAAACCAATTTAGTGAAAACTAGTTTGTGAAACATTTATACTAGTTCGATCTCGGTTCGATTACCTAAGACACATCAGTATTAACATCAGACACATTATGACTAAAATCTAACCGTAGTGTGTAATGTTTTTAGGGATGTTGGGGCGTAATACTCGACTTTACAATGTACATGTACGAATGGATAAGTTACCAATTCATCATAGCATGACACGTAATGTACCTATATATTCACAGGATAATCCCCTTAACGGATAACACCCCAAACTTAAACACTGTATCGTGCTTTGACAACCGGATAAAACAAAAATTTAGTTGGAAATTTAAAACCGATAATATCAACGCTTTTTGCATTATTAAACAATTTTGGAATATAACTAGCGACTAGTTTTCTGTATATTGTGTGATTTGGCAGGGAATACTTTTCCGCCTGCTCCTATATATATTTTATATCCCATCAAATTTGAATAATTTTCTTATTGACAGGCACACCTATCTTCGAAAATATTATAAGTTCGTGGTTTATCTGTTCGCATCCATTAAGGTTTATAACTCGAAATAGTTGAAAACCATGAACTTAAAAATGAATCAAAAATACTAGACTAATACAGTGAACACATATAAAGGGAAAATGTTTTATGATTTTTAATTATTTTCCGGAAAATCGGGGGGGATCGTCTCATATGTGTATACATATATACGAGAGTACATTCACACACACACGATAATATATCCATAACACTATAACTGAAATTAGATCCTATATTATGCGTTCACAGTTATTTATAAATTTTATATGAAAATGGAAAATAAAAATACATAAAATGAAGGAAAAATAATTATTGAAATATGTCTGTTACAATATTTAATGTTCTATTGAAGTTAAGTTAATAAGAAGCGCGAGGGTTTTTTCTTTTATATTGCTTTGCTTTATATAACAGTATTATACACATAAGAAGTGATTATAAATGTTCATTGTATATATAGTCTTATTTCTTCTTAATTTTTTTTAACTTTAAATTGATTGATCTTATCTATGTTATGGAATTTTTATGTCGGCTATATTTATGAGGTTTTTGTTATATTTTCAAATCGTATTTATGTACATATTAATGGTGTTATTGTTATATGCTATATTATATTTTTGTTCGAGTTTTTTTTTTATAAATTAGACGACATTATGTCTATAGAACATAACTGAAAACATAAAGCGAAAATGTTATATCCATGCTGTGTGGATGGTTTTGGTTGGTGGGCTTGATATCGAGACTAACCAAAAATTGAAAAATAAAAATATTACAAGTCTGCTTTTTGGCAGAGAACCAATTTGAATTGATATCTCTTGTTTATCTGAAAACCCTTAACTTACATCATGTGTGTTCGAAATATATGTTCCAGGAAATGAAAAAAGATTGTTTTATTCTTTGTATAGTATCACAAATTTGAAAGTATAAAAGCTTGCCAAATAAATGTTTTTTTTAATTGCGCAGTTGTCAATTATTTGGCGTGCGTTCTAAAAATGATTCTAGTAAGTCATATGCCTAATCTCGAGTACTGGTTGGTTTTGTTTGCGAATTTACAGCCGAGGCATTATTTACATTGAAAGTGAGAAATAACTTATCAAAACATAATTAATTGAAACAATTGGGTAAGACCTTTAAAGATTCTTAATGTTCTACTAAGGATGAGATTAAAAACGAATTCAACTCTATCGGCGATATGGAAATGAAATCTTTGTTAAGCAAATTATTCTGTATGATTTTCTGATTTTTAGTGAAATAAAAGACATTTTTCAACCATCACGTTGTCGACCAATTATTTGATGTCTTCATAAAAACGGAAGTAGTGATCAGACAAGGTTGATTGTATGGACAGGAATAACTTAAAAGTGCAATATCAGATGAATACTGAGAATGAGATAGAATTTTCCAGAACTCTCGTCAGTAAACTTTTCTAGTTGCATCCTGTTTCAGCAGCTCGAAATAGATGTCACATGTTTGGTCCCATCATACGCGCAGCATCACCTTCGAATTATGGATATTTGATTTTGGCGTCAACGGTTCTGATTCACCTGGCTTGACCCATATTATTTTTTGGACTATCAAATTGGATTCACTTTTTGTAGTGATAATTCGTTGCAAAAACCTCTCTCTTTGCTTTAGTTGAAACAACAATTCGCACATGGCTTTCTGACCTTCGATGTTCCGTTCTTTCAATTCGGGTGGCAGCGAATTTCTTAGCTTCTGAACCGAAACACATTGTTTCAATAACTTTCAACTGTTCTGCAATTGTTTTTCGGTCTCGTCGAGTATGTTTCCAATTCCTTATCTTTAAATTTTGTTGCCCGCCTTTACGTTGTTTGTCTCTTTTGTTGAAATCACCAACTTTGAATCGTTGAAATCACTCTTTGTATTTTGTATTTGATGGAGCCTAGTTGCGTTTGATGGAGCATACCTCCAATAGCAAACGATATGTTTCTTCTGCAATTTTCTTCAAAAAAAATAATTACGTGAAACCCGCAAAAGCTGGTTTAGTAAAAAGTTTTGAATTAAATGAAATTATTTGTTGCGTAAGCTTTGAACAAATGACACTAGTAATTATTTAAGCTTGACTTGATACTAAATTGTATGCCCCATACTTAAACAGTGTTTCGGAAGAATTCAATTTTCATTTTATTGACTTGCAGTTTACGGTCACTGCAAATTGATAGGATGACCGAAGTTTTTAATAATTTCACAAATAGCGAAACCTCTTGTTAAGCTAACCTCGATGTAAACTAAATTTGTGATTTACAAATTGCTTCCGAGTCTTTATCCGCAGGTGGTTTATGCAAAGCTATCAAAATACAATGAAACTAACTACCAAAACAAATAAAATAGTTGTTAAATTATGTACATTGTCTCTTGCACCACAGACAATTGAGTGAAACATTCATCCTGAAATGCTCATAAACAAAAAAATATTGTAGACCAATTGTGTGTTTTCAGTTGTCGGAAGTCAATTATACTTATTATAACATACCCATTTAAATGAAAGTTAGCTTCATTCGACATTATTAATTGTGAAAAACCCGATTTTGTGCCGAAAGAGTCGTTGAGATTTGAGCGTTTAATACTACAGAGGCTTTTCATTGTCAGTTGGTAGGAGATCTTGGATCATTTGAATCATTAATCATCATTTGAATCATATAAGAAACATATTCAGGTTATTGTGCAAAACCTGTCATAAGAAGGTTCTTTTAATGTTTGAGCAGCACGGGTCCTGGGGGATCGTCTGAGAAGTAAGTGCCTGAGACATTATTGTTTTCGAGATTTTCTAAAAAAAATAATTTAATTAATACTTTTCTGCCCACAATGTATAATTACCTTATCACCTTATTTAAAACCCCGACAGTTTGATCAGCAGGTTTTGTTCACAGTTAAGTTTTTCAGTATTTTTGTTGGATTCAGCGAATTTGGTAAAGTTGGGTTCGATAAAATCAAGATTTAATTCAACTGCTTTCAAGAGGTCCTATATCCTTTCATTAATAGAATCTAACTAAATCTGATGGGCCTTGAGCGGACTACTAACTTAACAGAATACACAAGTCACAAATCAACTGGGTTAGTTTCTCGTCGATAAGATTTCTCTATCCTAAGCGTTTTTTCAGTAGTCTACCATCTAATTTCCTTTCTAAAGCAATACAGATGATTGTAAACAGCTTTTGGGGATCTCTATATGTCATCCACTCCTCTCTGTGTCACGAAAACTTCCAGAACTGGCTTATTTAACGCACCACTCTCTTGTAAATCCGCCCGTAAACCCACACTTGGGTTCATTACTACGATATATTGATTATAATCGATCTTGCCAACGCATTTTAACCATATTTGCATATTAGCGCACGATGTAGATGTAGTTTACACGTTTGTTTTCGAAAATTGACGACAATGTGTACTCTTCGATATTACAGTACTCATAGGCACTATAATAATATTATAGCACCCCGAGTAGCTCATTGGTTTTAGACCAGGCAGGTTTGATGATCCAACGGCGTTGCTCCAAAATTCTTCACAGAGAGACGAGAAACAATTCTTCACAGATAGCGTAGGCGTTTTGAACGAAATGTGCAGGTGCCCGGTCTTGCTGAAGCATGAATTGTTCACAGCATCGGCACAGAAGTGTTTATGCCGATTAACATCACTCAGAGCATCACAGAGGCCGAACATGGAGAGGGGGGGGAGGGTTGAGGGGCAATTTTTCCGCGGCAGTGGTATTATTCGAACTTTTCGTGGGCTGACATCACGGTAAAAATTGTCTCGTTTGCAAAACGCAAGGAACTCACCTTTAGATTTGATATTGTTCAAATCTATATAGATCAAACCTTCTTGTACGATAGAACTGCACATAAGAAATTCTAACATAAAGCGAAGGAGAGTAAGACAGGTATTTTGTATGAGCAGAAAATGTGTATGAAAAAAGAAACTTCATGGTTTTTAATTTCGTGTTTTGCGTTTAATGGAGAGGCAAATATGATAAAATCTCTCTCTCTATGTTTAGTTCTCTTTGATAAAACCATAAAATCTCTGTGAAATATACTTTATAAAAAATCGGGAACTTTCATCGCACCATGTATGTAACGGGTTATCCAATTCGAGGTTGATAAAGTAGAAATCTGTATACCGACATCTGTCAAAGATAAACGTCAAGTACGCTGTCATTTATTTAGTTGACATTCTGCCATTTAAGAATATGGAGCATTTAACAATCGACCAACGCGTTAAAATTATTAAATCTTATTATAAAAATAGTGATTCTGCATATCCACATTTCGCGCTTTACGAGCAGATTATGGTCGTCATAATCGTCCTACAAAGCAAACTATATTGAATACAGTGAATAAATTTGAACAAACTGGATCTGTTACTGATATTGTAAGGTCTGTGCATCATCGAAACATTCGCAATGCTGAAAATATCGCTTCTGTAGCTGAAAGTGTGGAAGAAGATCCAAATTTGTCAATTCCTCGTCGAGCTCAACATTTAGGCCTATCTTATGGCTCATTATGGCGCATTTTGCATCTGGATTTGCATCTTCATCCGTATAAAGTCCATTTGATACAAGAGCTAAAGCCTGCTGACCATGGACAACGAAGAACATACGCAAATTGGGTGTTGGAAAAACAGGCCGCCGATGCTGATTTTTCGAACAAAATTTTCTTCAGTGATGGAGCTCATTTTTCGCTTGGTGGATACGTTAATAAGCAAAACTGTAGAATTTGGGGCTCAGAAAATCCACAATTGATTGTAGAGAAGCCATTACACCCGGAAAAAGTCACTGTTTGGTGCGCATTGTGGTCTGGTGGTGTGATTGGGCCGTATTTTTTTGAGAACAACCATGGACGAACCGTTACCGTCAATTCTGAGCGCTATGGCCGCATGTTAACCGATTATTTTTTTACGAAAATCGAAGATTATGATCTTGACGATATGTGGTTCCAGCAGGATGGAGCAACCAGTCACGTAACACGAGCAAATCGAGATCTTTTGCAAGAGAAATTTCCTGGACGTTTGATTTCGCAATTGGCTGATGTCAATTGGCCTCCAAGATCCTGTGATTTAACGCCTTTGGATTTCTTTTTGTGGGGCTACGCGAAAGATCGTGTTTACGCAAACAATCCTCAAACTCTTGACGAATTGAAAACTAATATTCGTAAGGTAGTGGCCGAGATACCGCCCGAAATGTGCCGAAAAGTCATTGAAAATTACCGCAAAAGAATCAAGGCCTGTAAGAAGTCCCGTGGAGGACATTTGAATGATATCTTGTTTAACTAAAAATGGCAAGGATCAATCTGTAAAATGAAATAAAAATTACAATACATTCCGAATATTTTGTGTGTTTTTTTTAAGTTTACTTTATCAAGCTTGAATTGGATAACCTTATACATTTCTAGAGTAAAAGATCAGTACTCACACGATGTTACCCTTATCATTTTAAAGATCCTTGAAACTTTTAAAAGCCCGGTACAATTCGATGGATATCATAGTAATAATTTTTTATAAAAACAACTAGTTTTCGAGAAAAAAAAACCTATAGTAAAGCAACCGAAATGAATTGTTTAACAAAAAGTGTAGCTACACAAAAATTATCGTAAAGTGTAACTATTAAATTTTGTAGCAAATAAAAAGTGTAAATAATGAAACTTCGCCTACAAAGTTCATCAACAATACATTGTGGGTACATGTATTGAGTTTAAATATTGCCAAAACCATCCTAGTCCGTAGCTTGGATTTCTTAAAAAAATGAATCTAACTGTGCGTTTATACTTGCTGAAGCGATTGAGGAAAAAATTCTACAGAATCGTGCTTAATGTATTAAAACAAACACAAAGTTAAAAATATTTCAACTCGAGTGTGGAACTAGTAGGCGGGGCATAAAGCATTTCACGAAATTTGATTGGTTTAGAGTGCGGAAGCGAGTGCATCAATTGACTTATGCTACACTATTGTCTCTTCTTGTATTTTAAGAATTCCACTTTTTCATTGCTACAATTTTTAATAGTTACGCTGTTCGTTCATTAGTCTAGCAACACTGTTCATAACAAATTCACTTCGGTGGTACCACCACTGCGAACTGAACCTGAGTTTGGTGCTGTTTACAAATAAATGTATCATAAATTAATGGCTTGAAGAAAGTTGAGCTATAAAAGTCTTATTGTTTTGAGCTAGAAACAGAACATTTCATGTACAAATATGAAATGAATTGTGACAAATTGCAGGTGTGCAATATTTGCTTAAACAGTATGCACACGTTTTCGTGGGACCAATGTTTTTTTTAAATTGAAACATACACAAAATAAAAAAGTGATTGTATTTTACCTTGGTATTTACATTTTCGGTAAAATATTTAATTAAATTTGCATATAAAGGGTGTTTTTTTAAGAGGTTGCCGATTTTTTTTTTGAATAAAACACATATAAAATTATGAAATGACCAAAATTTTTTTTTATTTGGTAGATAATTTTTTGGCATTTAACATTTAAACACAATTTCTGGCATATGGCTACCACGACTATTTTTCACAAATGTCATTCTGGAGGTCCAATTTTCCAGCACTTTTTCAAGCATTTGAGGGCGTATGTCAGCAATGACACGTTGAATATTGGTTTCCAAAGCGTCAATCGATTGAGGTTTATCCACATAAACCAATGACTTCACGTATCCCCACAAAAAGTAATCGAGTGGCGTCAAATCGCACGAACGCGGAGGCCAATTCACCGGACCATTTCTCGAAATAATGTTGTCGTTGAAAGTTTCTTTCAATAAGTCGATTGTTTCACGTGCTGTATGGCAAGTGGCACCATCTTGTTGAAACCACATTTCATTCATATCCATATCTTCAAGATTTGACAACAAAAACTCATTTAACATGGTTCTGTATCGATTTCCATTCACGGTAACGCGTCGTCCTTCCTCATTTTTAAAGAAATATGGACCGATGATCCCACCAGCCCATAGACCGCACCAAACAGTACATTTATCAGGATGCATTGGTAATTCTAGAACGGCGTGTGGATTATCTTTGCTCCAAATGCGACAATTTTGTTTGTTGACGTATCCATTTAACCAAAAATGCGCCTCATCACTGAAGAGAATTTTACGGTAAAAAAATGGATCTTCGTTCAATTGATTTAACGACCAATCACTGAATTCACGGCGCAAACGATGGTCGTGTGGCTTTAATTCTTGCACCAATTGAATTTTGTATGGCACCAAACCCAAATCTTTACGTAAAATTTTCCATAAAGTCGATGGACAAAGTCCAATTTGCTGAGCACGACGACGAATCGATAAATTGTCGTTTTCTTCGACACTGGCCTCAACGACAGCAATATTTTCTTCTGTACGAACTCTTCTCATTCTTGTCGGTGGCTTGGCATCCAAAAGAGTGAATGTAGACCGAAATTTGGTAATTACGTTCTTTATGGTGGTCTCTGACGGACGATTATGTGCACCATAAAATTCACGAAGTGCTCTATAAACATTTTTAATTGAACACTGATTTTGAAAATAAATTTCCACGATTTGAAAACGTTGTTCTGGAGTTAACCTATTCATAATGATTTGCCAAACAATACTGAGTAGAAATGCCACTTTGAGCTGTCAAAACAACTGTCATAAAATAAAACGACATCTATCGGAAAAACAAACCTCCTAAAAAAACACCCGTTACATTTTATCGTACAGTTTGTAGGCAAAGTTTATGTCGCAACATGCACATAAATAAAAATTACCATTCGGCTGGTAATATTTTCATCACGGTAAGACTGCGTACATGACATCGGGAATTAGTTAGGAAAAAATACCATGGTATCGCACAGAATGTATTAAAACAACAACAAAGTTAAAAATATTTCAACTCGAGTGCGGAACCAATTTGATTCGTTTTGAGTAAGTGGCGTACTTTTATTACTGTCACCACCACATGCTTATATATTGATTAATTTCTCATAAATTGCTTAACCAAACTCCTTGCACACAAATATTTCAATCTGCACGCACAAAAAATCAGTCTTCTGCACACGCCACTCTTTCCCCCCACAAGGGTAAGTAGTATTAAAAATCGCATATCGATTAATTATTATCCACGTCCATAACATATTACTATTATTATCGTGTTTATCCACTTTGAAATGCATAATATCATAAGTATATACGGTTTTCGGTTTAGTTTTTCACCATCCAAGTTTTAAATTTCGAAATTTTCGCCTACACTCACATAATATTTATTATTTAATAAATAAATGAGAAAGCATATAAAATTATTATGTATTATGTAAAAAAAAACGAAAACCAACGACATATAATGTACACATTACATGCACGTAATGTATAAATAATATATGTTGTGTGTGCATGTATGTTATATATGTACATTTATAAATTGTATGTAGAAGATAGTGATTTTACTTATTTCTCTCCACGCACAGATTTTTCTTCTTCGTTGCTTTATTGTGTTTATAGAATTTATATAAGAATTAGAAAACTTTGAACATTAAAAACTAAATAAACAACACCAACATGCATCTGTTTCCTACAATTGTTTTATGTACATTTTTATTTGAATTTTTTTTTAATATCATATAGATGAGTTTGCTGTATGTACATATTTATGCAGCGGATGGAAATTAACCAAGGGTTCCCAAATTGATATTTTTTCTTAAGGAATCGGATATATAATGTACAAGAACTTTAGGAAATGAGGACAAAACACATATTGGAACGTTATTAAAATCGTTCTTCATCGATAATTATGACAAGTAATGCAATTTGTTTAGCAATATACAATTATTTTCAGAGAAAGGGGGCTGGTTTATTACTAAAATGGCTTTACACTTCTATGTTAAGGTGATGTTAATGACGGGCTAGGGGCTTTACAAATATTACCTGGCTTGATAAATATTAAAATCCCATATTTTCTAATGTTATTTTGTTACAAATTTTATTATAATAAGGCGTACTTTTTATGTCCCAGGTCGATGTTTTTTTAATAATTTTAAATGTAATACTATATTTCATAATTTATATTTTATTGATTGATTATATGGCCTTTAACTTTAAGTACGGCATTATATAATGTCGGCGAAGGGGGTGGCTCTGGCCGTGGTGCAAAGGTGAGCTGTTTTAAGCACATTTTTCATAACACTTTCGCAAACTTCTGGTGTTATTTCAGCAAATTCGTTTCTAATGTTGTCCTTAATCATCGAGGTTATGGTTGGTTTATTGGTCTACACCTTTCCCTTCAAGTACCTCCATAGAAAGAAATCGGAAGGAGTCAAATTCGGGGATCGGGGGGGGGGGGGGGCAGTCGATATCACCACTTTTTGATATTTTTCGAACGGTAAAAAATTTGCACCGTATAACGAGCTGGGTATGATGGGGCACCGTCTTGTTTGAACCACATGTTCCGTAGGCTTAATTGATCCAATTCGGACAAAATAAAGTTTTCCAGTATGCCTCGATAGCGATCACCACTAACTGTTACATCATTGCCTCTAGGATTCTGAAAGAAATAATGCCGCAGGCCCAAATGGCACACCATACAATTACTCTATGAGTGTGTAGTGTGCCTTTGGTATATCAATTGAAGGGTTCCAGTATCGCTTCGATTTTTTGTGAAAATGGTGGTCGACTATACCAATCTGTAAAACTCGAGCACTTCAATCTCAGCGCCTTTCATGGTCATTTTCCTGCAGCGCTTGTGTCAATTGAATTTTATACGGGTAAAAATATAAACTTTATTTGAGAATTTTTAACAAACATGATGGAGACAATCCCAATTCTTGTGCACGGCGTCGATAAGATACCTGGACACTTTGCCTGACTGCATCAATCTTTTCTGGTGTACGTTGGCTTAATTATCGCCTTTCTTTACTTTATCTCCCAGTGTATGCAAATTTTCTAAATTATTGATTACACGCTGAATGGTTCACTTGCTCAGCACAAGATTAATACGAAAAAAGTCACATGTTTTTCTCCGCATATTTACAATTGAACAATTATTTAAATAAAATGTTTTAATAATTTCAACAAGTTTTGGGACGTTAGATGCTCCATAATAAATTATTATCGACCACTCTTATACGACTGTCAAATACTAACTGACAAATTTCATCCAAAACAAAATGGCGGCCAAACAAAATCGACCTGGAGCATAAGAAGCCCCTGTATGCATTTCATCTTTGTGATTCGTTTGGCATAACAGTGATTCTTTGTTGACCAATGTTTCTGTTGAAACGAAATTGCGAAAATATGAAAACATGCGAAAGAACGAAAATGTTGATTATCCGTGTCGTGTTATTGCTCGATCGGAGATTAATGTAAAATTAAAGTTTTTCCAATGGATGTGTCGATGTTGACAGCTGCATAAAGGTGTTGTCTTATTTTAGTGTTTTATTAATGGTTGTCTAATGTTTGGTTATAGGGTGCCCATCAATAGGTTCAACTGTTTGGTAGCGTCTCCAACAGTTTCTCAGCTGAAAATTTGCTCCGTCAAATAATCGCGTGTCTGAATTAAAAATTTTAAATTATAAGGATAGGTATATTTGTTGTTGCATTTACAAGAGAATTGAACGTAGAAATTTACAGCGAGCTATTATTTCATCTATTCCTACATATCTGCTACCAGAGCCAGCTCTAGGTGCATGCATTTAACATCTCCACAACACTCCTTTGCGAATTGAATTTTGTCAACTATAAGGAATCACCAATAAAACAGATTTGAAACGGTTTTTCGTGAAATGTTTGTTATAAGCACAAAAAGTTTGACAGATTAAAGGTTATCAACGAGTGGTGAAGTTTTTGAATTACAAATAGTTTGATTGAATGAATTAGGCAGAAACTCTATGTATTGAAACTCAAAGAAACTGATCAAATTTATTGATTAATCAGAAAATTCACTTCTTATGAATGAGAAATGTTTAAAAATAATTTTAATGTAAAAGTAAACAGTGTAAAATAAACCGTTTACAACACTGCATTTCATATGAGTTAACTTTATAATGCGATCATTTGAGTTTTATAATGCGGCCCCATAAAAGAAATTTGTTGATCAAAAAACTAAAAATTCCCAATTCTTTGAAATCCCTATATAAAATCTATATGAGAGTATGCGTGGTCTGATTGACATTTACAAGAAAAGTAAAAAATAAAATCCTCTGTCAATGTTTGTCACTCGTGGTGGATTTTAAAAAAATTCGGGCTTGGTCAATGAAATTATTTCTATTAAACCTAAAGCTCTTTATATTAGATTCTTAATTTCGGAAACGAATTTAAAAAGTGATTCACATTCAATAAATTTAGTTTTTATTTTATGCGGAATACTTCATAAAAATCTTTTCATAAATGGATTGCCAGTTCACGTTCCTGATCTTACTCAAGAGTGGTTATATATTCTTAACAGCCGAAACATTCCTGTGACGAACCAACTCTTAGTAATCTCATCTCGTACAAAACTTTTAGATGACTATATTGCAGAATTGAATCAATATTTCATAAAGCAATCGCGGTATTACGAAGTGTTGAACAATTGTTAGTGAATTTAATATAATTCGCTATGCCAACTGGAGTTTACTTCATATAGTACAATGAAGTATTCTAGTTTGACAGTTTGGCCACTGCGGTTTGACGAAGCGGCCGTGTTTTTAAATTTAAACGATTTATCTATTTGTGTTGTGCTAGTTTGAAAGCAAACTCATCATGTGCGTTTACTTCTTGTGAATCGGATGTTAGGTGTCTAATATATTCTTTGTGACCTCTGAAATTTTGTATCCGTTAGGTGTTATCGGACGATTTTGGACGAGAAAGAATATATAGAAGCAATAATTAAAAAATATATATAATAGGGGCTTCAATCCTATTTTTTTAAAAAGCTGCATATAGCGGGAGGTCTAAATCTAGTACAGAACTGAAATAAACTTTTGCAAAAAATAGTTTTCGTCTCAGCTTCAATATGCTTTTGGGGTATTTCTGATTCAAATCTCGTTTTGGTTGATTGTTTTTTTTTCTGAACTTTTCGTATAAACTTTTAAGTCCTCTCGACTTATTGGAAGCCGAGCTTAAGTACATTAACAAAGAAAAATGAGATTTGATGTGCTGGTTTAATAAAACCAGTCGGCTAATTGCATAACTACGTCAATGGGTGCTAATTTACCATTTGATGGGTATTTTGTTAGTTAGTCTGATAGTAAAGGAATTGTTATTTCACTTTGCCAATAATTTTCGGTTGCCCCAACTGATGCAAAATATTAAATTACTACTAAAGGGTGTTTTTTTAAGAGGTTGCCGATTTTTTTTTTGAATAAAACACATATAAAATTATGAAATGACCAAAATTTTTTTTTATTTGGTAGATAATTTTTTGGCATTTAACATTTAAACACAATTTCTGGCATATGGCTACCACGACTATTTTTCACAAATGTCATTCTGGAGGTCCAATTTTCCAGCACTTTTTCAAGCATTTGAGGGCGTATGTCAGCAATGACACGTTGAATATTGGTTTCCAAAGCGTCAATCGATTGAGGTTTATCCACATAAACCAATGACTTCACGTATCCCCACAAAAAGTAATCGAGTGGCGTCAAATCGCACGAACGCGGAGGCCAATTCACCGGACCATTTCTCGAAATAATGTTGTCGTTGAAAGTTTCTTTCAATAAGTCGATTGTTTCACGTGCTGTATGGCAAGTGGCACCATCTTGTTGAAACCACATTTCATTCATATCCATATCTTCAAGATTTGACAACAAAAACTCATTTAACATGGTTCTGTATCGATTTCCATTCACGGTAACGCGTCGTCCTTCCTCATTTTTAAAGAAATATGGACCGATGATCCCACCAGCCCATAGACCGCACCAAACAGTACATTTATCAGGATGCATTGGTAATTCTAGAACGGCGTGTGGATTATCTTTGCTCCAAATGCGACAATTTTGTTTGTTGACGTATCCATTTAACCAAAAATGCGCCTCATCACTGAAGAGAATTTTACGGTAAAAAAATGGATCTTCGTTCAATTGATTTAACGACCAATCACTGAATTCACGGCGCAAACGATGGTCGTGTGGCTTTAATTCTTGCACCAATTGAATTTTGTATGGCACCAAACCCAAATCTTTACGTAAAATTTTCCATAAAGTCGATGGACAAAGTCCAATTTGCTGAGAACGACGACGAATCGATAAATTGTCGTTTTCTTCGACACTGGCCTCAACGACAGCAATATTTTCTTCTGTACGAACTCTTCTCATTCTTGTCGGTGGCTTGGCATCCAAAAGAGTGAATGTAGACCGAAATTTGGTAATTACGTTCTTTATGGTGGTCTCTGACGGACGATTATGTGCACCATAAAATTCACGAAGTGCTCTATAAACATTTTTAATTGAACACTGATTTTGAAAATAAATTTCCACGATTTGAAAACGTTGTTCTGGAGTTAACCTATTCATAATGATTTGCCAAACAATACTGAGTAGAAATGCCACTTTGAGCTGTCAAAACAACTGTCATAAAATAAAACGACATCTATCGGAAAAACAAACCTCCTAAAAAAACACCCGTTAGCTTGCTTATAGCTGAAATGGAAAGTGAATTAGTGACTATCTCAAAAAGTGTCGTTTTTGGCAGCTTTCTAGGTCACCTTTGCATTAATTGAAACCTTTAACTTTCGGTTTAAAATGAATTTAGAGAAAAGCTATCATTTAAGGACAAATGCTTTGTTGGGTTTTATTGGGAGATATCTATTCGTGACCTCCAATTAAATAACTAATATCTGCTTCACAAAATATAAACGATAGTATATTTGTATTAGGGGAATATAAACTGTTAAAGCAAAGTAGTGGACAATTCTCATCCCCCTTGAGCGTATTCCTTTCTTCTACATTGTTATGATTGTAACGACTGTCGTTGAATGGTGAGGAATAACATGGTATACCCGTCAAAAAAATAATGAAATGACAGACGATTTAGGTAGCAGCACATTTACTATTTTGCCTTCTAAAAGGCAAGACTAGACGACTCGGGTTGGAAATTAAGTTTGTAGCTATAAGAGGAAATACACGCACGTGTATTTTCACATTTTTTAACAATGTAGAATAGAGTAACATACTCTTTGTAGAAACGTAGAAACTAACGCTTCCCATTTGATGGAAATTGCTAATGTATAAATCGAAGATTAAATCAAAAATTTTAAGTATTGCCATGAAAATGGTCGGCCACCTTCAAAATAATAGTTTTTTTTTATTAAGTATTTAAAGGGAGTAACGCGTAAACAAAGGCCAAACAAACAGATCGTTTTCAAATTTAAGTTCAAATTATCCTTGTTCGTTATCATAAGTACTGTCTGACGATATTACTGAGATTCACGGATTGTGTTTTGATTTCCGCAAAAGTCTCCAAATGTTCATCAGGGCGGTGTTTGGTGACTTCTACTGCGGCTCTTGCTTATTGACGTCTCAATTGTTAACTGGTGAATTGTGTGTCTTTTTTTCGAGGAAACTCACAGAACTGCCACGTCCAACTTCGTGGTGTTACCGTAGACAGTAAATTTTCCTGGAAATTTCACCGTTGAAAGAAGAAGAAATTTCACCGCTGTCATATTGTGGCATTACAGAAGAACATTATTTGGAAGTTCTAGGCTTTGACTTTCAAAAGAATTGGTTTATTTAGAAATCTTTCTAGATATCTTACGCTTCTGTTTTTGGTGGCCATTCTACAGGTTGTTGCTTGCAGGGCTGTTACCGATGTTATATCTTCGACATTTTGTGTCTCCTTTGCATTTTTCTTTTTTACAAACAGTGTGACATTAAACTAAAACAATTAATTTAAGTTGGTAATTATCAATTATTTTTGTAAAATTCGCTTACATCACAATGATATAAAATTATAAAACCGTAGGTACTGTAATTGTGCAATTACTTTTATTAAATACAATTTTTTATTGAAAATTTTAACTTAATTTAAATATTAAATTTAATTCAATTCGAAGAAGCCTACAACAACGATGCTTAAACTAATATTAATGCCAGCCCATAATGTCCTTCTAAAATCATGCACTTATATCGATCTCGGCTGCAAAATTTCGTCTCTCTAGTTATGCATGTTTTTTTAAGTACTTGCAGAAACCAAAAGTGGGCCCAGCCACAGTAATGCTCATAATAAACAAATTGACGTTTTTCAATTCAATGAGCTTTCGGATTTAATTGATCGTTTTTTATTAGACTGATTCGATTTTATGTCATGTTTAGATTGTATAACTAACTACATTCAAACATTTACTTTAATTAAAACGAAAAAAACAAAAGATCACATGATATGGCGCGTAACACATGGCAAATGTGTTTTACATCCGGCTTATAAATAATACCGACAGCAAAATAGTCAAATTGCATGCAAAAACAGATTACTCTACACATTAAAATTATCTCATCTACATAACAAATAATCCAACATCAGCGTGTTGTTTAGCTATTGTTTTGAAATGTTTTATAAATTATAATTTAACGAGTTTAAATGCGGCCTAGAATTTATTATCAAGTTTGTTTTTCGACGGTAATTGCTTCACATTGTAACAAAAAATATTGTAACCCACCATGATACCCAAAAAATAACCAAACTATTAGTGACAATAAAAAAATGAAAGTTTTCTTTCCAGTTACGAGGTAATAGAGGGGTTTTGGGGTAAAATAATATATTTAGATTATATTTTATGTTGTGATTTCAAAAATAAACTCTACTTAAAATATGAAAATAATATTATTTCATTAATTCAAAAATTGTGTGCTGGTATTTTGGTGACATTTTTAGTTTTTCATTCCATTATGAAAATTAAAAAAACAAAATTAAGCCATTTATCAATTCGCTGTTTTAATAAAGTAGCAGGTTTTTTTTCGACAAAAGTGTATAACAATTAACAATACTACAAATATGTAAATAGAAAAAACAGGGCTAGGCTTTCTTGTATGGGATGGATATGGATTAGAAATTGAGCAAAAAGTGGGTCTTTGTAAATTATAATATGTTGACGAGATAATTTAATAACCACCATACCAATGTGTCAAACGTTGAATTTCAATTTTAACTCACCTAATTTTACGAAATGAAGGTTGCTCGTATTGTAATTGCTTATATAGGGTTTCACATTTCGAAAAACGGTTAATTAAACTACGATAACAGGTTGAAGCAAACTCAATGGTAAATTAGAGTAAGAATTAATTTTTATTTAATTTGGTACTTTAGTCTACAAAAACACGAAACAAAATTTCATCCAAATGAAAGCTCACTATCCGAAATAAACATAAAGCCATTACTTATTATCTTTTTCAATGAACTTGAACTCGAGCAAGAGTGGCCAAAATTTATTGAAATCCTTTGTTCAATTCAATTACTTTTGTTGGTGTTGAAAACCTCTCTAGAACTTGTTTACACAGATTACAGTGCTATTCTGCGTGATAGTCAGCTATTATTTTTACATCGAGGTTAACAAAACGGAAGTTTGGTTTCGTACTAATGAAACATTGAATTCTCTAAATTAAAAAACTCGGCCGTCTATCAGACTGCAGTGACCAAATTACAAAAATATTGAAAATACTTTGAACTTACATACAAAGTATAATCACAAAGCTTTAGTGAATTATTATATACACTAAGCCATTGTTAACTCCTTCGTAACGTCGAATTTTATTGTATTTAAAGAAATATATAATCCTTATCCATCTGTAATGTGCATCTTCATTCAGCTCGTGGATCTCGATAGGATTCAACGGACCAATCAACCACTAGTCCGAAGATAAACTGAAATCCCTATATGGGATGTACTCGTAACACCCAAATTAAAGAAACCAATTATTTATTTCTCAAATTCAACTCATCAACTCTTCGCGATACATAAGAAAACTTTTTGGAAAAGTCTAACCTATAACTGCTTTGCACTACAATCCCATTCCATTCAAAATCTAGAAACAACATGTTCGAGTTATACCATAAACGAAGTGAAGAAACATCGATGGAAAAGAGCAAATTGAATTTTATTCAAATTATAAATTAACACTTCGATCAAAAACTTAAGCAGAGACTATGCTGTGGAATTCGATGATAATTTGCGATGGCAAATGATACGACTATAGCGACTAGGCTATTCATTTTGATGAAGTTGTTTAAAATATCACAATAAATGAAAATTTTTGAACCATTTTAAAATCCAAACACAGAAATTTCGGTCACTGTCAAGGAAAAAAACTGCAGAATAATACTCGACACTTTAATTATTAACATGCGAAATAGAGAGAAAACCATGTATCGGAATATAAAAGAAATTGTAAAGGTTACTTGAAATAGTATCGCTAGCGCTCATAAAATGATCTAAATGTGGTAAAATTTTGAAGTTGTAATTTCAGCAAATGTTATGTCTAAAATCATGTAACCAATCGTCAATAGATCATGTCACACTGTCAGAATTTTACAAAATTTTAACACACTTCCATCTGTCCATTTTTAGGCGATAATAAATAATTAACTTAACATTATCGCAATAGATGTCGCTAGGATAACTAGTATTCGGTCATGTACTAATTATTGCATTGTGCCAGTATATTATTTTGTTTAATGTATAATTTACATATCTAACGGGTGTTTTTTTAGGAGGTTTGTTTTTCCGATAGATGTCGTTTTATTTTATGACAGTTGTTTTGACAGCTCAAAGTGGCATTTCTACTCAGTATTGTTTGGCAAATCATTATGAATAGGTTAACTCCAGAACAACGTTTTCAAATCGTGGAAATTTATTTTCAAAATCAGTGTTCAATTAAAAATGTTTATAGAGCACTTCGTGAATTTTATGGTGCACATAATCGTCCGTCAGAGACCACCATAAAGAACGTAATTACCAAATTTCGGTCTACATTCACTCTTTTGGATGCCAAGCCACCGACAAGAATGAGAAGAGTTCGTACAGAAGAAAATATTGCTGTCGTTGAGGCCAGTGTCGAAGAAAACGACAATTTATCGATTCGTCGTCGTGCTCAGCAAATTGGACTTTGTCCATCGACTTTATGGAAAATTTTACGTAAAGATTTGGGTTTGGTGCCATACAAAATTCAATTGGTGCAAGAATTAAAGCCACACGACCATCGTTTGCGCCGTGAATTCAGTGATTGGTCGTTAAATCAATTGAACGAAGATCCATTTTTTTACCGTAAAATTCTCTTCAGTGGTGAGGCGCATTTTTGGTTAAATGGATACGTCAACAAACAAAATTGTCGCATTTGGAGCAAAGATAATCCACACGCCGTTCAAGAATTACCAATGCATCCTGATAAATGTACTGTTTGGTGCGGTCTATGGGCTGGTGGGATCATCGGTCCATATTTCTTTAAAAATGAGGAAGGACGACGCGTTACCGTGAATGGAAATCGATACAGAACCATGTTAAATGAGTTTTTGTTGTCAAATCTTGAAGATATGGATATGGATGAAATGTGGTTTCAACAAGATGGTGCCACTTGCCATACAGCACGTGAAACAATCGACTTATTGAAAGAAACTTTCAACGACAACATTATTTCGAGAAATGGTCCGGTGAATTGGCCTCCGCGTTCGTGCGATTTGACGCCACTCGATTACTTTTTGTGGGGATACGTGAAGTCATTGGTTTATGTGGATAAACCTCAATCGATTGACGCTTTGGAAACCAATATTCAACGTGTCATTGCTGACATACGCCCTCAAATGCTTGAAAAAGTGCTGGAAAATTGGACCTCCAGAATGACATTTGTGAAAAATAGTCGTGGTAGCCATATGCCAGAAATTGTGTTTAAATGTTAAATGCCAAAAAATTATCTACCAAATAAAAAAAAATTTTGGTCATTTCATAATTTTATATGTGTTTTATTCAAAAAAAAAATCGGCAACCTCTTAAAAAAACACCCTTTAGTTCGGATTTTCCAATTTTTGATCCCAACTTAGCAAACGTATACAAACTTATCTACTTCGACAATATTCTTCCATCTACTGCCACCTTTTGGGAAATTAACTAAGTTCTAAGTTCGAATAGATAGTGACAATTTGCGGTAAATGTGATCACTATTATTTAGAAAATTAATACTGTGTGCTCACGCCAATTGTTTTGTTTAATGCCGTGTGCCTGACACCGATTTTTTCGACTAAATTGTTAGACTTTTCTTTATTGTTTGTTAGCGCACACCTGCCATTATTACATGGCAGTAGTAACAATAGTACAAACTGTGTCTGACTATCTATAATTCTAAATTGAAATCTTTTCAAACGTTAAAGTTTATTGACAATAAACTTAATTTCCCGCCAAAAGGAAAAAACTCAAAATACCAATGAAAATTGACATTTTTTTCTAAAAAAATTACATTTTTCCTACTTTAGTGAGTTACGGTGATGAAGAGTTCGCTTTATTATCTGCAACACGTTGATGGCCCAAATGTACATACATACAATGAAATAAATTAGAACAGTCGCATTAATGTGTTCAAATGTTTTATGTTCATAAAAAAATAATAAACAAGAAAAAATTGCGACTTCCTGATACACATCACAGTGCTTGCTAGATGCATTAACAAAATAATCCTAAATAAATTGACAACTTAGTTGAAAAGCAACCTCGCAAAGAGACTTTTCGCTAGCCGCCTGGTGATTATTACCGCAATCTGGTTTTGAAAAAGCAGTTATTAATTTAGTAAAAAAATTGTTGTCAGGCACACAGTATAATTTTCCGACTAACTAAATTGGTGGTTAGTTCGTACCGGTCATTACTAGATGGTATAAAACAAACTACTATGGGTTTGTTTTTCTCGATCGCTGAAATATTTATAATTGACGGTTGATAAGCCAAGGTAAATTTTCTATTTTGAATTAAATAACAAGCAAGCGTTATTTACAAAAGATGTATTATGTAATAAAATATATCTCGTGTTTGCAAAGTGTTTGCTTCACTTTGGATATTTTATAAATAAGATTTGGCAAAATTTACAGTGTGTGAAAATGTGATGTTTTCCTGTAAAGTTATACCTCTAACAACATAAAATTTAATTTGGAAAAGCGGTGCCGCACCAAAAACTAAAATCGTTAAATGACGAAAAAATATATATGTCGCAACCGTGGCCTTTCCAAAATTTAAGAGAAAATTTTTTCACATTCTAACAATCAAAGTACCTGCAGAAAAAACGACCGTATAAAATAGACTATAAAAGTTAGATATAAAATCATCGGTCAAAATTAAATCATTAGGCAAGTATTTCAAAATAATCTTTACTCTGATCCAAACATTTTGAAAGAAGAAAAATGAAAGAGAGTTTATGTTGTGGCCAACACCCACCTTTCTTCGGTGTCCAAAATTTTGGTAAAATACAGTTTTTTCAGTTAATAATGGATTCCAATTTCCAGTGGACCGATTTCCGCCAAATTTCGCTCGTTCTCAAAATTTGCATAAAATCTTAAATAAGATCCACTCCCTTAATCCTTATATCAAAAACCATCAAAAGTAAATTTTGGAAAACTGAAAAATTAAATTTTGTTGCAAATTTGATTATTAGAATCTTTTTGCCCATAAAAAAAATTAAATTAAATTAAAATGCTCGTATCATACGCTACTACCACTTTCGATACGAGAAGTCGGAATAAATACTAGGTTGAATTATAGTTACTACAGGCACTTCAATTGATTTAAATGGTATAAAGAAATATAAGTTAACCGCGCAAGTCAAAGCTGTGGAACTTTTATCGGCAGGTACTGGGTGCAAAAACTCCAGGGGCAGGATGCAAGGAAGAACACAAATGTGATCCTCTGTAATGCGGAACTCAGGATCGATCGATCCTCCATATCATTGTACACATAAAAATGGAGCTATGCAATGCGCTATTAGTAAACTGTAATTGTGTGCCTTACAATTAAAGGCTTGGCCATGGTACCGGTTTGTTTTTTTATTTACAATAATTGCAAAATAAGAATGATCGCTCTCTCACTCTCTTCCTCTGGCACATACTTAAATCGCGTGAAATTTTGCCGCCTGCATTGTTGACCTCCATCCTTTTCGGTTCAACGCTTTTGCTTGCAGTTTCGTCATTTTATAAAACGCAGATTTTATTCGCGATGTACACCGGCTATTTGTTGCTACTTGAACTCTTTTTTTTTATTCGTTCATGCTCTTTTGGAGGAGTTCTTTTGTTTCAAAATTTTTGCGAATTCTATGTTGTTCGTCATCAACTTTAATTAATGGACGTGACCTTTCTCTAATTTGTAAAGATTGACCTGTAGTTGGAGGTAGTCATGATCCAGCTTCCGTTTTCGAAATTAAGCAACACACGGATTAGTGCTTTATAAAGTAGAGTTTGCACGACCGTGATAAATGTATTGACCTCAATAATTTTGACGGGCGAATCGTTAGCGAATTATAAAAACTAAATTATTTGAAAAAAAAAACAGTTCTCAATACAATATTCATCGAAATTAATAGTTTTTAATTTTTTACGTGAAGTTTTCGGGACTCCCTCGCCACAGTAAATCCGACGAATTCTACAATCGTCGTGATTGGATATGTAGTTCGATGCTGTTATCTTTTATTTATTGCGTATATTTAGCGCCGCAAATTAAAAAGTCCCCCGCATGTGCTTCTCCCTGTGGAACATCAGTGCCTGGATTTTATTCGTAAACTGTGACGAGTGTTGAGAGGTCTGCTGTTGCTTCATAACCGAATACTAGATGCAAATAGTAAGTTGATTGTTATTTATAGATACCAATCAATAATATCTCTACTTACAAGTCTTATTTTTGAACAAAATCCTTGTACTGTATAATACGAATTGAAAGCGAAAACCACGAGTTAGAGTTGGTAGTTTGGCTACTGTTCCGCAAACTTAATAATAATAAAATTTAAAACTTACATCTAGTTCATTTATGAAACAACAGCAGAACTATACTGATGTTTTCTAGAAGGAATCAGAGAGGGCCCTTCTTTCATTACAATTCTAGAAAGAGAACCTGACATTGTTAGTTTACCCAGAGATACGAGTTTTTCTAGCATTCGCAAGATGTGAATCCACAACAAGTGTTCCCGATTAATGCGGTCATATGCTGCATAGTTGATGTTTAGTGATATATTGTACTCGCAGCACTTCCCCAGAATGATTTTCATTGTAAAGCATTGATCAGTGGTGGATTGGTAGGACGAAAGTCACACTGATAATCGTCGATAATATTTTCGGCGATGCCACACTACTTTCCACAAATCAGACTATTGCTTCTAATCTCACAATACAACATCGAGAGTCGTATAACGATTTTTAATAAAACTTAATATTTACATCTATCGTACGTCTACGAAATAATACCAGAAATATTAACTCTATATCTTCTCAGTTTACCGAAATAATCCAGGTATTCGTTTCCGTCTCCAATGGCTATGGATCTAGGGTAAAAAAAATCTTTAGTTAAATTTCCAACGTTGGAAAAGCAGGCTGTTGAGTTACCGCTGATCGCACGGAAGCTGATGTTTTAACGCAATCCATCAAAATCGTTCGTTTCTTATTGCGGAGAAGTTTAGTTGTTTCCTATCTTGCACTGAAGAGTTTCCATTCGGCAATTTTTTGTGTTCCGACTTCCGAGCTATCGATTTAGTATTCAGCTTCTGTTATTTTCGACGTATTTTCGTCAGTAGTTTTAGCTGCGTTATTTACGGCTGACTGTAGAGCTTCCAATTCTGATTCTCGATGACACCCGACTGTTAGAGTGTCTGTGATAATTTGCACGCATATTTAAAAATGACAAGCATATGCTATCAATACCGGTCCTTCTATATATTCAGAGGTCATTTTATGAGGAAAACCTTACTTGCGATGAGTAAATTACAAGCCATTAGTATTAGTGGTCTGAAGTAGTCTGTCCTGATCAAAAAATAGAGCCGTTTCTGCATTCCGACATTTTAGAATTCAAACACCTGCGATGATCTTAATATCACGGTGATGTTCATGTGATCCAACTCAACATAAAATAAATATTTCACATCATTCATCTTGTCTTCGGTAGGTTCATCTGCACCTGCTCATGAAGCAAACGAAAGGTTTGACATTTTAATGCATCTCAATTTTTAACTTTTTAATTTTTTATGCCATCAATTGAAATACACTGAAACAAATCGGAGTCAACTCTTACTTGATTTTCGTGGTATACCGGAAATATTTTGAACCTTGATTTAGATGCTGTCTCGACTAAAACCTTACCAGTCGTTAATAAATATTGCTTCCACTTTTGAAAATCAATCGATTTTATGATTTTGTATTTTAAATCCGATTAATTTTGTATGTTATATGCGACCGCTTCTACCGAAATAAACCAGTTGTATAGAAAAAAAAACGCTGAGCACACACGGTGTGGGATTACACATAATAATTATCAACTTATAAATAAAATATAAATATTATTTATAAAAATCGCGGATTTCCAAGAAAACCCTAGACATTTCGTATTAAACATTTACACGTTCAAAAAATGTTTATTGCTACATGTCAGGTAAGCACGATGACAACAAATTAATAAGCATTAGGCATTGTAACTGCAGTTTGATTTATACACGGAGGATTAGGTTTATGTATTTTCTTCTAATATTCAGCGAACATGTGGTGTTAATATGATAAAGTTTTAAGACCATTTAAATGGCAGACGTAATATAATTACTATGTAATGTATCCAATCATTTAAGTATCATACGCAAAACAATATAGTCCATTGATAAACATAATATTAAAATTATGTAATACATCACAATTTTAGCGCAAAACACATTTTAATTCTAAATTTATATTTTTGATAATTTTATATTTAACATCACTCGTGAGAGTGAACCAGCGCGCTGTAAAAAGATTAACATAAAATTCATTCTCGTATTTATT
Organism: Nephrotoma guestfalica; assembly: GCA_963691935.1. Classification (NCBI taxonomy): domain Eukaryota; kingdom Metazoa; phylum Arthropoda; class Insecta; order Diptera; family Tipulidae; genus Nephrotoma; species Nephrotoma guestfalica. Next base: position 283,411,709 of record OY829914.1, read on the forward strand.
TTTAATCCACACACACATGACATTGAAAATGTATATATTTTTTTTTATTATGGATATCAAATTTAGTGTTTTGAGTTTATTTATAGACTTCAATTGATTTTTGATTTTTATTTATAAAATAATCATTTTATGTAAACGCGTATAGATCTTACAATTTCTTTCTTATCTTACACGCGCTAACCTTTTTATTGTTCTTTTAATTGTAATTATTCTGAGATTTTGTAATGGGTGGGCAATAAAAGAGGTCGTATTTACATTCGAGGTTGGAATTCGGTGTAAATGTCTATTATGTTTAGTGTATTGTTACATTTTTTTGTGTATTCGGTTAAAGTAAGGCGGTAAATGTGTAAATTAACCAACATCTTTTGTAACTGCCGGTAAATCTCGACAAATTTTGTCTTTAGCTGAAATATTTTTGCAAGTTTTAAATGCCGAATGGAACTACTGAATTAACTCATCATGTCGAAAGACGATTTCTTGGATGGAATTGAAATTCTAAAACGAAGGTCCGGAATAATAGAACTATAGGACTTTTCTTAACCGATTATGATGAAAATTAGTGTGTCGGATGAAATTGGGATTCAAACAAGAATTTTGACGGTAATTTTGGAATATGGCCATCTCTTATCCTGATTTGTACTAAAATTTCTAAAGTGTGACGGTATTCACTGCCGATTACGATGAAATTTAGTTCACAGTTAAAAACACATTCAAAATATACCCGAATAGTAAAAATTCAAAGATGATTGGTGCGATTTTTAGGTAAACACAAATAATTAAATTAATAAAGGGAAAAGAATTTTTGACTGCTATTCTTCGTTTCACAAAACGTGACTTCTAAATGTAGAAAATGAAAACTGCTCATCCGAAATAACTGCACGTGCAACGTTAAAACGTTAAAATTTCTCTATGGCGCTATAAATGTTTTTAAATGTATATGAAGCCAGATCTGGCAAAATTTGATTATTATTTTAACTAAAAATCTACAGCCTAAGAATAATTTTAGCAATAAAAACGCTTGCGATACGAAAAGTATTTGTTGAAAATATTTGAAATTTCTAATTTCTTACTAAATTTCAGTTTTAAATAATTTAAAATATACTTTATGTGTTGAATACACTTTAAATAGGAATTTTATAAGCTTTATGTTTAGTCTAAGTAACTCATCAACATATTAAAATATTCAAGTCATTTATGATTAGTAACTACAGCCCAAAAATGAAGCATTTGGGTAAAAACAGTTTGAGTGAAATGCCATTTCTGGATAGGAATATGAAGGATATCAAGAGTAGAATGTAGAACAAACACATGAGGTTTGACCAATTTGATGGAAACTGCGTTGGATAGCTTAAGATCAATGTAACCTACGCACCACATAAAAAAACGGTTTAAGTATCTTATCGGCTAACTTACCGCTCACGGACCAACGATTATAAACTGATGAATTCAGTCGAATCAAGTGCTTTCTAAATTTTAATGTTATATTTACCTTCGGAAGCAAGAAGATTGAAACGTACCACGATGCCTTTGCCCGACTGATTCTCGATCAAGGACTTAGAAATATATTATTGTATATTCTTGGTATTTATTATGTTCGCCTCGTACATTATAAACGCTTTCAATTTTGTTAACTGTCAATCCTTTTACACATACCGATGCAGTTCTTTAGTCCTACACACAACCTTAAGTTAGTCTGATTAGAGACGTTACTCGCTATTTAATGACTTGCTCTTAATTTTAGAATTCAAAGTAGATATCTAATATGATATAGAGGTTTTATAACCGTTTTGTTTCCATTATATCAAAAATTCAAAACCCATTAAAAACAGTATTACAGGTACATCAAAAATTCAAATGACCGATTTTGAATTGAAATAATAAAAATATAGTTATAGTTTTTAATGTAATTTTATTTTTTATGTAAATCTTTGTTTTATAAACAGTCAATACCGACTTGCGCAATATTATCAACTTTAAATTTTGCCAATTGTAACTTTAAGTAGTCCCACAAAAAATAATTACAGGGTGCCAAGTTGGGTGATGAGGAGGTTCATAAATTAGTATGCATAAATGATACGTTATTTTATTGAAGAAATTTAAGAGTTTTCTTTGCCGTGTGTGATGGAGCTGAGCTTGGTGAAAAATATCCAGTTACCATCTGGGTATAAGCGTTTCGAATCTTTGAGAAGGTTTAAAACAGTTGCTTGTGTAGTTACCCGCATTTGTCTTAGCGCCTGGTTCAGCGAAAATGGGTACTGGTGTGTCAAAATTGTATATTCCTATGAATACCATGAAGCCTTTCGGATGAGACGTTTTTGTGAAGGAAGCTAATTCCGCTTTAGTTTGGCTGCGACTCAAATATTGCACTTTTTTGGCCATCGGCATTCGTTACATAAAACCAAGCTTCGTCTACTGTAATATATTGCTTCCATTTATCGCATTTCAGTAAGCGGTAAAGGCACAGGAAGCGCTGGTGTCTTTTGGTGATTGTTTGCGCGGGCATATTGTGACGCTTCGGCTTCTTCGCAAGTCTTAGTTCCAATTTCTTTTTTAGAGTATATTTTATGACTCCAACCTTTGTTCTAAAATGTTTTGCCAGATGTTTCTGGGTCGATGGATTGGGTTTGGTCACCATTTCTCGCAAATTTGGAATTTGGAGTTTTGACAAGAATTATTTTCATCCAGTATTTTTAATTGGTTTATTACATCTCATTAGCGGAATTTTGTTTTTTTGATTGTTTGTTAGTGTACCTTTTGAAATGTTGAACCCCACGTTTTACACTATTTGATAATTACTGAAAAACTACCGTTTTTCTCTAAAAATTTTAAACGAGGAGCTACTGTTCTTTTGTCAACAACATGATGGAAACTGACGTTTAATTGCAAATAAAATTGCATTTAAAATATTCCATTGTTTTAATGCTTGTTTCTCTCATATAATCGTATCTCTCTCTAAAATAACGTTTACATTCATTTTTGATGTACCTAAACGACGATTCACCGAAAATCTTACTAAAAACGACAATTTACTGCAAATCACCAAAATAGCAATAAACTGAAAACGTAAGTTTATTGAAAACGATAATTCACCGAAAATGAAAGGTGCGCCGAAAACGACAGTTCCGAAAACGATAGTCCTTTGAAAACGATAATTTAACGAAAAAAATTCACCGAAAATGACGTTCATCAAAAATATGTCAAATATGTTTCGACTCAGTGACCAAACTACAAAAATATGAAAAATAGTTTCAAGTTATATTCAAAATATAATGACAATGCCTTAACGAATTATTATATTTCGCTACACATTTGTTAATTTAAACCTTATTCCATTAGTGTCGAAACCAAACTTCCAAATCTCTTGGTAACCTTACCGAAGTAGGTAATATAAAAATAATGTCTGGCTATCACCAAGCTTAACCCGAAATTTCAGATTTTTTAAATAATTTGCGTAAATTACAATGCTGGCTTTTCGGAGTTCATTATTTTAGTATTAAGATTAGAAAGAAAAAAATAAGACCTCAATTTTTATTCAAGCATTAAAATAATTTCATTTATATTTTTCTATACTTTGAAAAAGTTTTCGACCAACCGGGGTAAAAATAGGCCAATTTCTAAGCGATCACTCTTGAAATGGGATTCTAAATTCAATCAAGAGAGTTCATAGTTTGTCAGGATTTCTTCGGATTTTTTAAATATTTTTTTCGATTAAATTTTTTATAACTTTTTATATTTCGATATTTTCGTTTCGATGTTTTCTGAATCGGCCCTTTATCATAACACTTTAAATTACATTTCCATCCAAAATAGATAATTTCATCGATAAAGAAATGGAATTTTAAATTCCGTCTCCGGCGCAAAACGTGGTGAAGTTGTAAATATATTGACATTATTATGCTGCCATTTAGGTTTGGTGTAGACATAAATTGACGTCATATGCAAAAAATGAGAGTAGTGTGCAGAGAGCTTTGGTATGCCGGGAGAGTAGTTATTGTTTTCGTTTTTTCTTCTCTATGTCATCTACTCTTCAAGCATACACAAACTTTGCTCTATATATATATTACATGACGATCATTAAATTAAGGACATCATAGCCGAAAATGATAAAATTCTGAATTAAAACTACCTTAAAAATTAAAAAAAATTTATCAAAATATGAGATATACATATAAAAAATGTTTACGTTCAGGAACATGAACATTTAATTTGAGAGATCCCAGTGATTTTTGGCTGAAATCGGTTCACCGGAAGTGGCAGAAAGAAAAGATTCTAAATAAATTTACAACCGAAAATAACAATAAATAACTTTATTTCACCAAAATTCGGCATTACAGTCCAGGCGGATTGACTATTAGAAAAAAAAACTTCATACTTAAACTTTTTCCATTAATTGGGAGATCCTTGTGAAATTCTGTGGAAATCTATGTTCCGGAAGTGGCAGCTTCAATGGGAGCTTTTTCAATTTTTACCATGGCCATGTTGCTTTTCTGAAATTTAAGCAAGAATAAAGTTTGTTGATTATACAAGACAGTTAGGTAAGTTTAATTTTTCGCTTTAGAAATGAAGTGTGTAGGCCACAACATATTCAGTCCTCCATTTTTCGGCGAAATGAGGCGATCCCTATAAATTATTTGCTTTAATGATATGCGAAGCATATATAAATGATATGCGAAGCATATATTTCTATATTTCAGTGAATTATTGTTTTCGATACATTTTTTTTACGGCGAATTCTTTTAATTACTCATTTAATAAAACTATAAAATGTGTCTATATCTAGTTTGACTGGAGTACCGTCTGTTTTTTAACCGAAATTCCCTCCGTTTTTTGACTCAAATGGTTTTGACTGGTATTCCCATTTACGATTTTCTTCTACCGCTATACTTAACACATCAAATAAGAATTGTCTTTTGTTAATGATCACAAATCAACATCCTACAAAGTTACGAGTAACGAATATATTATCGTAGAATGCAGAAGACGCTGAACATAAATTTTATTAAGAAAACAATTTGTGCTGTGCGACTTTGCCATTAAACCAGCAAGTATATTAAATTTAGAATGTTTGAAATTTGAATTAGTCACATAAATAAAATTAGCTATCTAATATTATAAAGAAAACCACTCTCTAGTTCTTTCTAATCCAATTCCCGATAAATTAAAATCATTACGAATTATAAAAGACGTTATCATAAATATTTGAAGTATTCATTACTAAGGACAGGTGTAAACAGACTTGTAAATATATGTTATAAGTAGATAAAAATAAATCAGGTTAATCTATTTGATAATAAACCGACCTAATCAAATCAGTTATCTGTTGTTTATAATTTGTAATCACTTACTCATACTCGAGTATCAATAATTTGCATTGCGTTATTATATTAAGTACGCGTATATAAATAAAAGTAATTGCATTTGGAACATATTTTGCTGTATATATTTACGCAATGTCTCAGAGCCTTTCTCTTTGTAAACAAATCATAATAATTCAATGTGAAATATAACATATGGTTACACACATGCGGTTGTATAGTAAAATTGCATAAAAAAATTAAATTACTCATCGATGTCCTATAGAGCGATATTTTATTTACATAAAGAGTACGGGTAATTGACCCAAAAATATAATTTTTTTTTTCAGCTCCATTTGTTTCCATGACCATACCTTTTTATCATAGGGGTGATAGATTTCATGTGTATTGGCGTGTATCTTTTAATTTCATGTGTATTGGTAGATTACAAATCGCTGGGTATATCAATGACACCCATATATGTTCAATGCAAAACCAATTAGTTTCAAAATCATGAATGAAAAATATGGAAAATTACGCGACACATCAATATCATAAATCATTCGTTAATCATATTCTAAATTTAGTATGTGATACTTATGTGACGTTCCTTGAACCGTGCTAGACATTATATATAGTTAAAATACATTACATAATCGAATAATTTTATTAAGTTGCAAGGTCATTTAATTAATTCACGTAAATACCAAAATATTTCACCCGTTCATGATACTCGTAAATGGTAATTATTTGGTATGCGAAGTACAAAAATCTACATTTTAACCGCTAACTGTGGAATAAAACCCATCCGGTAATAGTACACTTGTTATTTTGCAGGAAACGGAAGATAACTAAAACTGGGACGATTTCATAATCTTTCTCTACATGTCTTATTTATAAGATAACCAAACATAATTTGCCATCCCGCGGGCACTAATTCAATTAACACCCCCTTACTAAATAAAAATATAAACAAAAAATTCTGTTTTGTCAAAATAACATAAAACTAAAAGTAAACAATTAGTGGTTCTTTATAATTAACACTTAAAATCAAAATATCTTTATATCCAAATGATCATAACACAGTTTAATATTTCGAATATTTCGTATTTATCTTTCCGAAAAGTAGTACGATAGGGAGTACGCATTTATAAGACGAAAAAAATCCCACGCTTCCGTATTAGATGTAAATAAAACATAAAATCTCAAGACATAAATAAAATTAAAATATTTTTTTTTTTTTTGTTATAAACATTTTATCAAATATTTTGGTTTGATAAAAATGTAATTTAAGAAATTATGTGTACTTGTGTTCTAAGAAGAAATTCAAGCCGGAAATAAAGAAAATGTTAAGCTGATAAAAAAACGTCGTAGTATAATTCATTTTGATTTCCAAAAAAAATGTCTCAGTATTAGACAAAAAAAACTCTTTACGTATGGGTCGTAATCGTTTAAAATGGGTGTCCAGAAATTTTTGTGCAGTCAATAACCGCGGATCGTGTTACCACATGGATAAATAAAATAATATTTTATGAGATTGGATAAGTAAATCTAAGTCAATCACATCCAATAAATATTTTACATGTAGATCTCACTAATTGCGAATACGCAAATCAATAGTTGATTCGAAATGGATTCACATGAGTTTGGAGGTCATCATGAAACTATTAATCCGGTTTACGTTAACCTTGATCAACTAATAAAATTGTCTTTGATAATTTTTTAAGTCGAACGCGTGTAATAAAATACATTCACTTGTTTCTAATAAAATTTTATTCAACGCATAAAAGTTATGATCAATAATTTTAAAAAGGTATAGACGATCATTTTATATAATTATCAAGTCGATGATCAGGTTCTTAATTTACTTACGCTAAATGACATATTTAATTATATTAATGTTATGATCGCCTTTTCAGAACCGTGAAATTAAAAAAAAATTAAGAAAAAATTGAAACGCAAGAATTTATAGTAACCGATAATCTGGTTTAATAATACGAGTATTCTCAACCAGAAAAAGGTTCTTCAGTAAATTTTCAATTTTCATATTATTAAGACAAGCGGCATTTTTTCTGAATCTATAAATAATATCAACGGTTTTCTGCCACTCACAAGTTGTTGTTTGGTTGATGGGTTCCCTGTGATCATACATACATATAAAATAGACAAGGAGCAGAAAGACGCATTCTGCTCGTTTTGCTAAGTTTTTATATACCTACAGAGTAATCGCGCTTTGTATTTCGGGGCTCCCGCGTTCGATTCCTGGTGGTGACCAGATACAAAAATTACGACTGAGTACTGGTACTTTAAATTGCCTTAACGTATGTTTGTTATTAAATTAAATCGAATGTAAATACGACTTTATTCTGTGCTTTTGAGCTATATAACCCGCGTCCCTAGAATCGATTTCAAGAATATCAATATTCAAGTGACGTGACCAACTATTGTTACTTCACATGAAGTTGTCTGAAGACGCTTTTATGGGTGCACCTTATGGTTGAGCGCTGAAGTTTTGTACCCGTTAACAGTGTGTGACTCACTGTAACTAGCTCCGTACAGCCACTGTGAAACATATCCTCGCAGAATAGGCATAGCTTACTTGGCTTTCTGCCTATACGTGTTGCCGCGCGTACAGTAAAGGAACACATGTTCTCCATCTTTTGGTAACCTTTTACAGATCATGTAAAATGGGGTATCCTCTATTTTAAATGTATAATAGTATAATTTGAAGCATCCATGGCTATAGATAAAAACTAGTGTCTCAACACGTCTGCGTAACATCACATTAATGTTATCAACGAGGCACTGTTATACTCGTAGCTCTCTCATTTTCTCAGCTCATATAGGTTATGCTACCTACTCCATACATTCTAAGCCGCTCATCGGTTAGTACTAGAATGGGCGGCACTTCAGCAATCACACATAAGGCTTCATTAGAAATTGTTCGGAACGCATATTCTTTAGTTCCGTCATTCTTATTGTACCTCGGAATTTGTTGCAAAAATAATTTGCTACCAATTTCCCGAGCTACTTTTCCATCTTTTGCCCTTAATAGCCTCTTGCTATATTCACCTCGTGATTGATTGCGTCGCTCGTTAAACGAAATTTTGGGAAGCCGTGATCGCAGATCATGCTTTATAATATTTATCCAACTTTGTCATCCGACAGATAGGGCATAAGCAGACTGGTCATTGAATATGATTTCATCGCTCGCAGGATTACTACCAATTTTTGAATTAAACAGATATTTGGGAAGACTTTAAAGATTATGTCCGGTACAGCATCCGGACCTGGTACCTTGTTATTCTTAACTCTGCAACTAGCCATGAGTAGTTCTTCCACAGTAACTGGCGGAGTAACTTCCAGAACATGTTCCAAATCTGCTTACCACTGGTTTATTGGGGAAACAAAGTTTGACACTTCTCAAAATCACATTTGGGCAGAAAGTTTGCGATACACGATAAGCTTTGAGTTTCGCACTGACTTCTCTCCATTTTGTTCTGTTAAAAAAATAATTTCTTGTGTCTATTCACCCATTCTGGTCGTTTTTCCTCTAAAGATCGCTTCAAACGTATTAATTGTCGTCGGTAGTTATCGCCAATGATAGTTTCACTTGATTCCAGCAGTTAATATTATACAACACCTTTCTGATTCTACCAGATACTGAGCATAACGTTATTGTAAGGAATATCTCGCTTTGGTTGCGATGGACCAGCTTCATCGGTCTTCATCCTAGATATTTTCTGTTTGGGATTCTCATACTAAATCCATTTTTCATCTCCATTAACTATTCTATGCAAAAAACCTTTTCTTTGTTGTCTCTGAAGCAGTATTTCATAAATGGTTTTTGGAAAATGGACATTCGCGGTCTCTTTCTTTTAATTCATGTGGAACCCAGTTGGTAGCTTTTTGAACCATTTCGATTGTTTGTAGACGTTTTGCAACAATTGATCGATCAACATTTAACGCTACAGTCAATTCAGATTGTGTTTGAGAAGAATCTTCAACTGATAACGTTTCGAATTCATCATCTTCAAATTTTTTGAGTAGTTTACTCTTTATCTTCCATGCCACAATCATCATTTTTAAATCATCGAAACCATTCTTTGCACATTGTATTCGATGGAGCATGCTCACTGTAAATTTCCACAAGTAAACGATAAGTCCCCGCTGCACTTTTCTTTGCAATAAAATAATGTAATAAAACTTCCTGCAAATGATGTTTATTTGGAATAAAATTCGACATTTTCAAGGAGTTAAAAATACTAATTATTTACACTTCAACCAAATGTCGCATACTGCGTTTGATAGCTGACATCAAGTACTATAGAATACCAGTATTGCCCATTTATAGTACACGTACACAATACTAGTAACGACACCGCTACAATCCCTTGAACTTCATAATTTACTGGCCCCAATACTCGCTACAATCCCTTGAACTTCATAATTTACTGGCTCTTTAACTTCACGGTACTGTTGCTGGCAAACGGGGTAAGAACTTGTGCTTAATGCTCCCTGACATACTCTTCTTGCATAGCGACATTTCCTCCTAATTTGAAATATATCATTATTCCAGCAATCGATTACCGAGCGGCATTTCTTCTAAAACACCACAGTATCTTCTATTACCTAGAGGAAGGTATCTTCATCAGACTTTTTCGCTTTCCAACCGACAGGCTTAGTTGAGTACCTGGATTTGTACAATCTTATCAGAAGTTGATTTTAAATATAATTTCCTGATGATCGCTGTAAGAATAATCATCACTGCCCAAATTTCGAAGAGAAGAAGCTAAGATTAAGATTTCTTTCTTGTGTAGAGTTTAATGTGAGAGGTGTTTAGTTACAGTACCTTCCTTTTATTGTATTGGGTGTTGGAAAGGCTTATTCTGATCAACTTGGCACGTCCTACTGTCCGCTATACAATTCTTTCGCTAGCATCCTGATCGTGACAAATATATAATACAGTTTACATCATTAATCCATAAATTAAATGACCGTTCTTTTCTTACATCTAAAACAATCTTTAACACTTTGACACATTTGAAGCAGGAGAAAGCGGTTTTTCTCGCACTCGGCAGCTTATCCAGCTTATTTGCACTCTACCAACCTTTAACACTTTCCTAGCGTTTTCCACTGGAAGACGCTTAGGTTTGAAAGCATTGACAACTATTTCTTTAGCAGTTATTTCAACCAGGTGTCTAGTGTCTATTAGTGTTTCGTGCGTAAGTGTACTTACTTTGGCCTTAGCACTTCTGCAACCGCTGTTAGGAATTACATGTGGTCTTAAGTATCAGAAGGAGCTCTTCATTTCTCTTTCGACTAATATTAGCTACGTTGTTGCCGAGGCCCTTCACAGATGGTCTGTCTTTTATCTTCTTCAACGCATATCTGCATATAACCAATCACCTTTCAGTTTGATTATCAATACGCCTTTTCTAGGACATTTTTTGCAAATCCTAACGCGCTTTTTCATATTATTTTTAGATTTTACCCATTTAAAATTTTTACTCATGTCTGCATTTTCTACTGTTTCTGTAGACCACCTAAGCATATTCCGTTCACCTGAAATGGGTTTTTTGGGGTTTCCCAATTTCACCTTTACCTAACGAAGAATATCTTTTCCTTTTTCTTCTAGTAGCCATAGCTCACTTAGCTGTTACTGATTTTGCGTTAATTGGCACCGTTTGGGTTATGGTCTCATGAGTGTTTGCAGCTGTAGCCACTGCCATTGTATACTCATACATTTCTCAGTTACACCGTCTCCGAAGCAGATATCATTACAATGGATAACATATATAGCTCGCTCTGGGCGTATACAAATCTTCCAGTGAAAGTTTCGATTTAGTCCAGTTATTTTGCGTGAACAGACATATCCAGAAATGAATTCTGAGTCTTACATGTTGTCGTTATTGGTTTAAGCAGTACTTGGGCAAGCAGGAAATATGTTTGTAATTATGTTAGTCCAGACTGATTTTATGTCTAAATTTTTTAAGCAAACAATTTCTTAATTATCGCGATTGTCAATATTGAATATAATATTGAGTTGTTGATAAAACTGATTACTTTTATATTTTTTATCAGCAGGAGTGATAAAATATTATTGCTTAAATTATTGTTCAAAATTAAATAACCAATTTGTTGGTTTTGACTCACGATTGCATAAAAAATGTACAAATAAAGACGTTTCTATGAACCTTCTTTTTAAAGGATGCCCAAACGTGAATGCTGTTCCACCAAATAACCAAATGGAACAAAAATTTAAATACCTTACTCATCGGCTCGGGAACCTGGTTAGGATTCAATGGGCCAACTCCTCCAATGGTTGTTCAGTGCGGGCGTTTATACTATAAGGATGTGACAGTGTTCCCCAATTTTCCCATTAAAGGGATGTTCTCCAGAGATAGCGGCAGTGCCTCCAAGTGATTTGATCGTCGAATGAATTATTTATAAAAATCGTATTTTCCATATTGAAAATGTTTTAGTTTGCCGGGGCAATATCAATACTGATAACGCTACAGTATCAGTAATTTAGAAACATTTGCTAAGAATAAAATGACTTCTAATCTAAATTCTGATTAGTTTATTAATGCATCTCCATATATAATCCGTCTTTACTTTTTATCGAAATTATATCAATGTTTACCATGTTTGCTCGAAAGCGATGCCCAATTCTCAATGATGCCGAGAACTTGCAAATGGTATTAACGTCGCTATAATAAATTCCTTAGAAAGATGTTAAGAACCCGGTAAATGTGTACGGGATCGTATGATGCTTACTTTGTCTGGTTGAGCCTCGTTTCGAGTACGATTTCTCGTCACGTGTCAAGTCGCAAGGAAAAATTAAAAACCAATTGCACGGTATTATACGAAAAAATCAGATACAGCAACTTGTTTCCGTTCCTCTCTTCTATGAAATCCAATTCAAATTGCCTCGAGCACTAACTTGGCATCCGTTTTAATTTTCCAAACCCGAATTTAGGAACCAAAAATTTTGAACTATCCAAAGAATTGGGAAAATAGCAGTCTGTAATTGTTACACATAATCGAATAAATCGCACAAACCATTCACAACCATTCGTGTGACTAAATTTGCTTTTTGGATGCATATCTAGGTGGAATAATCGTGTATCATGAAACTTATATACAAATTAATAAGTAACCACTTCCGATCCAAGAGCGACGTGATTCCCTTGGTTGTCGCGTACACGATAAATATTTTTATGTTGTCACGTATCGAATGTTTATGAGTTTTTATGACTAATGGATACCGGTAACTTTATACAGCTAATTAGATTTTTTATTTTCTAAACATCAGCTGTCAATAACTCGTAAAACTTGTGGCGACATGTTGAAACTGCACCGGGTGTCAGCTTTTCCATGAATCGCTAAAATGAACTGAAAATTTTTACTTAAATTTATGATTAGAATTTTTTTTTTACTGTAAATTATAAGACATTAAATCTTAAGATATAAAATTAGGAGAAACATTTTTTTTATATAAATTAATCAACATTTTTTTCCAATTTACAGGCATCTATGGATTTACCACCAGACAAAGCAAAATTACTAAAGAATTATGATGATGAAAAGAAATGGAGTATTATTTGTGATCAGGTAAGACATTCTTTAGTGCTTTTATTATGTTGCGTGTGATAATTTAACAGATTAAAAGATTATAAAATTGATCTCTTAACCTTGTGGCCGCAACAAAGAAGATGATACAAATTTGGTCATGTGTTTACTTACAATAGAGAAAGGTGACTCATTACACGCCATGTGTATGGTGTCATAATTTTGTATTATTAAAGTGGCCTTGGATGTACATAAAGATTTGTTGCTTGCAAGATAGTATATGCTTGTCTATCGGCGTTTATTATGATGACTAATTAATCAAATTTTGATGATTATAATAAATTATTTATGGTAGTTTTATTATTTATGGTATATTCGTCCCGAAATTGATCGTTTCCTGTGAGGTCTACTTGATCTAAATATTGCGATGATTTTTTGAAAATAAACCTCCAGCGTTGAAGTGTTTAAATCCCACAATACTAATCAAAAGATCCAATTTTAATTGAGATCCTTATTGAGATTTATTTTTTACAGACTGTTCGTTCTAATCAAATTTTACGAAATATATAAATCATCGATAACATGCAAAATCCAATATTAATTATTAATGGCGAAAAATTTCTTGTATACAGTAACAGCAGCTGTATAAATTGAAAAGTTTACCTTAGATGCGATCCCATAAAAAAATATATTTAAAATTTAATAAGTTATTTAACGAAAGGGTCATCTGTTCGTGATCTTGAGTCATTAGTTTCGAAAAAACAGATGAAGATTAAGTTCCATACAAAAAGTACAGAAGGAACTTGCTTATCCGTCTGTCTATCGCAGTAGATATTAAAAGTCAGAATTACAGAAATATATAGATTTTTCTTTAAGTTAGGGAGACCGAAAACGGTCAACCAAGTCGAATATAATTAGGTATGTCGTTGATTGGTTTGTGATTTATCAGCGAAAATACAATAAAGTAAGCCCCCAATGTCTATCACCTAATTGCATCGGGTAAACAATACAAAATAAACAAGATTGCAATGCAGAGCTTGTCTTTTTTCTATTGACTGCGTGCGTATAAGTGTTTAGGCTCTAGAGAAACCGCATACGCGATCGAAAATAAATAAAACTCAAATTAAATTTTTTTAGGCAGAAAATTTAGAGCAAATCTTATCTTTTATTTCGGTTGGCGTTGAAAGCGCGCGTAAAAGGGTTTTACATCCTAGGGCTAAACCTAAACAGCATACTCGGGGAGTAAACTAAGAGGTTATTGCTCAAAAAAAGAAATTACCGAGGCTATATGGGGTTCTTCATCAGGGGCACAGTTAAATTCCGCCTTTTAAAGGAACAACCGAATGGTTCTAAAAAAGAAAATCGTTTTCGGTGAATTATTTTCTCCGGGAATTGTTGTTTTCTGTGAATTATCTTTTTCGGTGAATTGTCGTATTCGGTAAATTGTCATTTTCGATTAATTGATGATTTAAATACGTTTCAAACGATATAGCACAAGACTCTATTAAGTTATATTAGTCCCACCTCTGGAACTGCATGGGTAAACCTACACCGATTTTAATTTCATGACAATATAATTTGAAACAAAAATGTTCCATGAACTGTGACCGTTTTCCTGTCAATATTTATCAAAAAATAATAATTTTGAAACGTCAAAAACGTATGGCAAGTTTTTATTTAACTTATGTAATAGAAGGCAGGTTGGGAAAAGAGGGTAGCTCTCAGTTAACATCTCCGGTTTTCTAAAGACTCTACATTATATTTCTTGTAACGTTTTTTGTAAAGTCTATTACCGTCATAGTTTCAATCCGTTTTCGCCACGATAAAGAAGAACATTGATATGAAGAGTCCATAGTATGGACCAAACTGCTATTGCATCCCAAATGTGATTAATGTAACCAAAGAAGTAAAATGTTGTATGAAATCAGATATGGAATTCGCCTTAGATATACTCTCCTTTTCAGTCGTTAAAGAAGACATATTTTTTCCTATAAATCAGATAATTTCTACAATACTATGCGCAATTTTAAAAAATTTTGTCAGAGTTTTTTATATCGATAATTTTCTCTAATAATTTGAACCTTGTCACGAAAAATTTTCATTTTAGATATAACAGGTTGCAGTCATATAAAGTTAACCCTGTTTTATCTCACTTGTTTAAGAACAGGAAATTATAAAATAGCTGGATTTTGAAACGTTTATTAAAATTGTAATTTAATTACATAATTGTTAATTCCACCCTGATGTTCAAAACCTTTAAGGAATCTCTTACTCATAGAATCATAAAGTGAACCAAATAGGGAAGGAAAATTTCTGCCCAAGATGATTTAATGTCTTCAGTTAATTCATCTTTATTGGTTGGTTTCGCCGTTCGTAGGCTTTCCGTGAAAACTATCTTTTCCATAAAATTTCAGTCGGATCCATTGAATATTGTCACATTTTTCTGCCTAGAAAATTGTGGAAAAGCTTACTCCAGAATTTTGCACGACTGAAAATCCAAACTAACTGTGTCAAAATATGATGTCGTTTCCCATCCACCATCACACCACTTTTGCTCTGCCATATGTCTTCGATTGATCTCTTTTTTTAAGATTTTGGAAATATAAGTTTTAGCCATCGGGCCCATTTAAATAAATTTTTCTTTCGTCTGACAAAACCACATTGTGTCACTGTCCTTTCTCACTTTTTGGGTAGCAGGCTATTACGGGATTCAATTAATTACAAAAAAATTTTAATTTTCCAATGAACCTAATAAATGTGTGATACATTTTTAATCTTAACAACAGTCCATGGCGGATGACACGGATATCCTCCCTAAAAGGTCGAAATTTCCTTTATTATAGTCGTGCGTACGTGAAGAATTAGTTACAAAGTTTTATTTTTTTCGTTATTTGTTTGTTGCTATTACCTTTGCAATCTGGGCCGCAGTACTCCCAACTCTTTCGGGCCGTCCTAGCTTACGCAGTAGCCACATCGAGGACGTACGCCACAGGTCTGATTCCCGAAATCCTTTTTGCATCCTGTCCCTATCGGTACTCGAACTCGTACCTCCCAAACCAAATACCAAAACTGTATCCAGTGTGCGATGTTTCAGATGTTGTTCATTTGACAAGTGCAATAAAAAATGTGCGATTTTAATGAGGGTTTTCTTAACCAATGACAGAATGCATTCCGGAAATTTATGATTCCAACTAATCGCTATCCTTATTAATGAGCTGATATAAGATGATTTTCTTCAAAATATTTGTTAGTGAATTAATCTTAAAGCACCTTGTAGAGTAGAGAATATATACAACAGAAACTGGATTAAATTCTAAAAATCGGATTATCTACTTTTTGACGTCGAGTTAATTAGGCTTAAGTATTGCCTATGAATTTACACATTAACCATTTATTTATTTCGCATGCCGTTTTAGCAGACATTCTCAAAAATTAGAATAAATTGATTTGACATTTTGAAAGCTATCACAATTTACATACAACATTTAAATTTCTTACACACTTCACCGTTTTTGTTTCACTGCGCTTAAAGCAAGTATACAGATTTCATGTGTGAAAATATCAATTCGCGGAATTACAATTACAATTAATCATCTTTTAATAGACCTACTTAATTTATTTACATTGGCTTCTTACAAAAACAATTTCTTTTTGATCCATATTTTTACATTTCTTGTTTTTTTTGTACACAGTGATGGACATACTCGTACAAACATAATAAGGTCATCATCATTCATTATGCACGATAAAATTTGTTCATAAATTAAATTATAAATTGGTTATGTTTAAGTTTCATTTGTATATTGCTAAATGGTGGTCGTTGGGGTGGTATAAGAATTATTTTGTTTACACAAATTTGAAATTCCAAGCCACGTTTATAAAAAAGTCACAAACTAGTTGAGAAATTTTTAAATTTATTATTATTCGTTATAGTCGAAGTGTGAGGGTCAGTTAATTGAACTTCATTAGATTTTTCCAAAGATAATTTCAAATTTCCGGACGATAATACTCAAACGGATAATTATAATTTATTGTGTTTATCAATCAGTTGTTAAATGATAAATATAGTTTCAAGGGTACCTCACCAAGTATCAATTTCGTACCAACCTCTATAATACCGCCATAATCTATCTTCGATTATTTTTGTACAAAGACACAATGCGCTGTACAATTTCTAATAAGTTTCATAATCGCACGAAATGGCAAGATTTATAGCTAAAGAAAACATTTTTTGTTGCTTTGGATCGTGTAAAAACTTATTCGCCATAATCACGATACAATAACTAAAATATTAAATTGAATGAATACCATCGATTATTCTTAAATGTCGCATTTAAATTTTAACCTTAAATACGTACATAAACCGCTATTGCATGTACAATAAATTACTTAATGTTATTATTATAAAGCGTGTGATGATGTAATGACACTTTCGATCGAATTCTTTCTCATATTGTTGTTACATGACGTTAGGTGGTTGTATAAACTGATTGAACGGATCAAACTAGAGATTATTTCGTGATTTTATTTGTAAACAATGTATAGATCATTATTTTATTTTTAATTATTGAATTCGTTTAATTTAGTAATTAAAAAATTGGGTTCCATATATGTATGTACTCGTATATATGTGTATATTCAATGTCATGTTTTAATTTGGCGCAACTAAAATAAACCGATTCTATTGTAACAACAGATTTATCTAATTGCCATAATCCATCTTAATCCATTTAGTTCAATTTGTTCGATTTAATATATGAATGAATGTATGTCTATGCATCTAGGTCAATATTTAACGACATTGCTGATCGCTCTAAATACTGTAAAGCCGCTAAACATTATTTGACTAGTGGAAATTGCTTCATTTTAGTTCTTAGGTAACCTGTATAAGGCTTATGTACATACGAGTATATCGATTAGAGGTCCAAGTTATGCCATTTTAAGGGTTTTCCATGTCTTAGCTAAGCTGAGTTTTAAGCTCTGTCTAAATGTTTGACAGTGCTGACACAGCGTAAGCGCCCCGTACGACATGAAATATTGAATTTATTTTATCTTTTATAATCCTTCTAAGGAAAACCTTATCGATAAAGTCATCGAAGTGCTTTGCTTGACATGTGCGATTACGACTGCTTTCGAACTTTGCTGCCTTCTTATTGCTAACAAACAAAAACTGGGTTTCCGATTTTAAACATCTAAACAAATAGTTAGTGAATCGAAAAATAAACCTAAAAGAACTACTAACTTTCCGGATACTTTATTTACTGAATAGTTATAAGTTTTTGTACATTACATGGCCACTGTAATCCGGTGCCTAATGTTCAGGTGAACGGATAAAACAACACACGAGGTTGTTTTGCACATACATATAAATAAAAAATTATGTAATGAACAGGTTGTGAGTGAGGAAATGGAGGTTAAAGTACTATATAAGAACCATATTCCGCCTCACAATGATGTGCCTATGAGAATGATAATCAATTCATTAAAAATTATAAAACAAAGGAAAAATCGGCTAAAAAATGTAATTAAAAACTCGATTTTCCCTTGTCGATTAACGTTTAGTACGACAAAACGCTTTCGTAAGTTGATAATCCAGGATTTAGTGTTGGAGTACAAGAAATGGCCAAGATTTTTTACAAGTTTCTGTCGTAACGCTACTTTCGATTAGTTTCAGTAAAGAACGGAGGGCAATAAGTGCAGCTGCGACAGACGGTGCATGGACTCTACGTGTCGGCATACCGGACGACCTATATTTATTGCCTCGGACTATATGCTCCATTGCAAATCGCTGACTTCACTTATAGATAAACTAACGAGAAATAATATGATCACTGGGGAGCATAAAATGACTCTCACAACCTCCTAACACTTTGCCTAGGATATATGGACTATCGCTGCATATCTAGTTACTATACTCGTCGGTAACGTAAAACAAGTCCGCACGCGTCTTTCGGAGTAAATGGGAAAAAATCGCACCGCATGCAACCATAACCTCAACACAGTTCTTTAAAATGGTTCGTTTCTGTATTAACACATCTGCTTTCGTACAATACAACAGCAGGGGTTATAAACCCGTCTGTCATCTCGGACTTAGTTCTGGACCATGTAATTCACTCAGTCCTGAACCAGCGCGGTTTCGACTTCACGCTCACTGTCATATATGTTAATGACATTTTAATCATTTTCAACCAGGATGATATACGAGGACATCGAGTACGAGGAGAATGATAATTGTCCGTTCTTGGTTGTCTGCTTATTAGATTGAACAATAATATTGTTACGAATTGGGGGCGTTCGATATGGATCGGTACTGGATTTTGCAAATAAAACAACTCGCGTTTTGAACTACTAATTTTATTTCCCAACATCTTTAATTTCTTCAGCAGTTCACTAATTTCATTCTTTATTACTAGTTGTTCACTAATTCACTTTTACTGTTCTCATATTTACTTTTTGCAATTCATTTCTTAACTTGCACTGTTCACTGGTGAAATTATAACTGTCAGTGCGTCCCAAATTACTCGCGCTTATATATAAAAGGTATTTTTTTAGAATTTCACATCTTTAAGTTGGCAACATTGTTTTGTTTGACGGCTAACATTTGCTTTGTCATTAGTTTGATTTGCTATTTCATAATGAATAGGCTCACGCCAGAGCAACGCTTGTAAATTGTTGAATTTTTTAATCAAAATAATGGTTCTGTTCGCCAAACTCATCGTGCATTACACTTGGAACGTAGCATTCGGCGAGCTATTAGCGAGATACGGCCGCAATTGCTGCGGAGAGTGATCGAAAATTGGACCTCCAGGTCATGCTATGTACGCGCCAGCCGCGGCGGCCATATGGCCGAAATCATATTCAGGCATTAATGGCATAAAATTATCTATCCCATAAAGCTAGTTTCACTGATATTCAAAATGTTTTTCTTTGTTCTATTTTAAAATTGTGAATCTCTAAAAAAACACCCTTTACGCTTGTCTATCGCTGTTTGAAATTATGTCTTTTATTACATCTGCGGCAATGAATAGGTATTGCAATTGTATATCACCTTTATATAGTTATATTCACGAACATTCCGCCATCAATTCCTTTCTCTTGATGTTTACGCCGATTCCAGTGTTTTCCGTGGGCTGTCGCTGCCGTTTACCAGTATTGGAGAAATACTTGATCCGACAACATCGATTCGTGTTAAGAATAATAATTGCCTCAATAAAATTATGAACTCTCTCAGGTTTGAACTCGCGAGCTTTGGGTTGACAACATTTGGTGGTGTATAACTTGTTTAAAGTAGAATTCGTAACATTAAACCTGTTCGTCCCAAAACGGACATATCCACTATCGTTTCGTTTTATTCTATGAACCTGCACAACTTTTCGCCCACTATCCAGGTTTTCTTTTATTCAATACACATCGTCGCTGAACCTCCTGACAATTTTGTATTGGCCTTTCCAATCTCGTTGTACATCTCGAAATCTGTTTTTCCTCTAGTCTTGGTTGTTTCTTGAACCCTCTGTGGTTCTTGTTATTCCCAGTGTATATTACTCTCGCCAGTTTTCGTGCACAGCGTGAGCCATCTGTTGGTCCTTTTTTCAATCGATGAATTTTAGTACTTTTAATGTTATCTGTTCTAAAGAATTCTTTGGCATATGAAAAATCAACAACATGTATCATGATGGAGTGCTAACGTCCAAATTTCTTATGAGAATAATCTTTCAAAAACAACAACATTTCGTAAACTACGAAGAGTTTTGGTCGACATGGAAGTCCTACTGAGATTGCAATTAGCAAAATTATTGATCGTTTTGAAGAAACTGGTTCAGTGGAAGATCGTAGACCGTATCAACATGTTCATCCAGTTCGTACTCCTGATGCAAAAACAAATGTGAATGAAAGTGTGCGTAATGAACCATGCACATCAACCAGGCATCATTCACAAGAACTAAACATTCCACGAACCACATTATACGAGGCATTTTGCATGTTGATCTTCATTTCCAGTTGTAATTCTCTGTGACTTCAATTACTTTATGTTAGTTGTCTTAATTGCTCTCATATTATCGCCTTTATCTCCGTAATGTCTTCGGAATCCAGTTTGCGCAACCGTACAGCGCAACCAACTTGCTCTAGCTGCCTCATATGCGAAAGCCAACGCTAAGTATTGATCGGTGGGCTGTAGTATTGTTTCTTAAATAAAGTTTCAGATGGCGTCCCTAACATCACTGATAAACGCGTCCACTGTTAGTCCGTTCAACACATCTGCAGGTGCATTGTCATAATATTGACCCGCCAATTTCATTACCTCTCTCTCTAGGTTTTGCAGGCTTTCCCCACGTAGTTATCGCTTGCGTGTAACTCCCCGTAGCGTAGTTCGAACTCAGTCATGACCCGCTCTTACCTCCTTTCTAGCGCGGATACTATTTGCAATACCGACAGATTTTCCACGAAGAGCCAAAATGAGTGTGTTAAGCTGCTCATCTGCGACCCAAACTGGACCTTAAAATTTTCAAATGGGATCTCACCATCGGATATCGGAGCTTTTAACATTCCCCTTGAACTGCTATTGAAAACATTTTATTTTATTGGTCATCTCCAATATTTTGAGAGGTATGTGTTTCAAAGCGAGGCTTCACAGTTCTAGCAAGTCAGATAGGAAATCTGCGAGTAAGGGTCGGCTAATTGATTTCTAGTCCTTACATCCACGCCATGTAAAGAAAAGCTGTGTAAAGAAATCATCTCGGATACCCTTCGGATGAATCATTATCCAAAGCGATTGATCGCAAAGGACTTAAGCGTCGACCAAACATAGAAACAGCAATGCGAGAATGTTGATATCGCCACGAAGAGATATCTCCACCCATGTCAAGAAGCTAATCGAAAGAAGAATTCCAAACATTAAGATCGCCCAGACACCGCGAAAAAACTTGGCCATTTCATGTACTCCAACACTAAATTCAGAATTGACTAATTACGAAAAGGTTGTTTTATGGTATATAAAATTAATCGTCTTGGGTGTAATCGCTGCTACATTGGTCACACGGATAGACGTGCGACAAATCGGGCATGATCTTGTCTATGCATTCGCTATAGTTTCAACACAACTTCGACTTCGACAACCCACACATGGAGTGAAATATATCAAAATTGGAGGAGACTTTAAGAGAGGTTTAAGTTCAATTTATTACAGAACACGCTACCTCTAACTCTGCCTTAGTCTGATGCCTCCAGGGCTCAGAATGAATTAACGTCATGTGTTTTTATAGATCGAGTGAATGGGATTGAGTCTTTTGACAGAATACTAAAGTCACAAGTTTATTCTTCTTTATCAAGTATAATAAGGTTCTCCAGAAAATTTAGAGCCGGCTTGGTTTTCAAAACTCCTTCGTATCCCAATGGTATTGTAATAGGAATTAAATGCAATAGCGGCTTTCATTCTTTTGAATTATGTTTCCAATTTAGTTTGATTTTCAAAATAAAACCACGATACATCGCATATGCCAAGCTTAAACCATTTGAAGTAGGAGAAGAGCCTGGGGAAGTTTATGTTTCGTAGAAAAGAGGCATGTTGCAAATCCGATTTCGCAAACTTATTTGGCTTACAGCTGTTTATATCTTACAGGATTTTCTTCCTGTTTTATAGTTGGTTCGAGGCCCTAGTAGCCCCTAGATCTGACGCGAAAGTGAGTTCTCACCAGCTGCTCCAATAATTCGGCGCTACTTTGGTCCAAAGTCTATCCGACCGTTCAAAATAATTCGGAATATATCAGGCCTAGGTATACAAAGACTCCTGCGTTTTACCAAAATAAACTCCCCAGTCCTTGGTTCTGTTTCTACGCTTCTTAGTTCGTATTTGTACATGTTAAGGATTTCTTTATATCCGGTCTTATATCCTCAATAATTTTGATTTTCTTGGCTTTTCCGTAGTCTGAATTTTTGGCGGGTCCTTTGCAGGTATTTTGAGCACCAGGGTGGCCGGGGTTTTCTTAATAGTCTGCAAAGAAGACCAGGATGAGCTGTATTAAAAACACATAATAGCTTGACCTTTAATTCATCCAACTTTTGTATTGATACAAGTGTTTGGTTACTAATATTGGTAATGAATTGCCTAGAATGGTTCTAAAGGTATCCCAGTCAGTCTCCCTCCTATTCCTAAAAATTGTTTGATTGGTTTTGTATCCACTTTGAATTGGAGATAAAAGCGATAAGAAAGAAATGCTCGTCGATCACGTTTCAATACACTACATTACCCCTAATGAAAACTGAGACTACTGTGATATTTAAGAGTTGTTGACTGTTGCCGTTAATAAACCTTGTCTTACACTCAAGGCATATACAAAGGTTAATACTAAAAAGAAATTCAAGGAGTAATTTACTTTTCCCGTTTATATCCCGACTAACCTCAAAGTGTATGATGTGTGGGGTAAGCTAATATTAGCCAGAGATTTTAACAATCCTTCTCAATGCCAACTGTCGTTACGTAAGCATTGCTGTAATTGTTTAACAAAACCATATTTAGGTTCTTTTTATTGCGAATATAGGAACGAATCACACCTGTGATCACACTCAGTTTTCACTGGCCCAAAGTTTTTGTATTAGGACAACGCCTTCTGAAGGTTGGCATTTGAGCATTTATAATAACTGGTCGGTCATTAACTTATCAGATTTGTCCTTTGAGTCGTTCTGGAATCTAGGATGTTACTCTATTCCTCCTGGTAACGAAGACCTGATTAGCAACGTTTGTCCTTCTTAAAAACCTTCATCTTGATTTCACTGAACTGATCACACCGTTGATCATCTCCAGTAAAGCCAGAGATTCTCTAATATAATCTTTTCGCCACCTTGCGCAATTTTTCGGTCGGTAATCTTTTTGGTCCACGTGAGCATTTCGTTATCCTTGACCTTTCTATTCGCCAACGGAATCTAGTTTAGCTTTCTTAGGGCGTTCCAGAATGTTACTGTTTTGGTAATTTCGTACGTAGATACCAGGTTTAAACGTTCATATGTCTCTAGAGGTAGTTTTTGAGAGACCAACATTATTAATGCATGGGCCCGTTTTCCTGTGTCGCCTTGAATAACAGTCCTAATTACGCAGACACATTACTCCCAAATAAAAATTCAAGACTACAAATTAACATTTGTACTGGCAAAACTGAAAGAAAATGTCTCATTAATAAACAGAATACTAGATTTTTTGGTGTATTGTTAACGTCCGATGTCGACGTCCTCGAGATGAGAAAAAATTTATCATTCATAAATGTCAATCTTGACATTTTAGTCAATGTGTACTCCGTTTCTATTTTAAACACAAATGTTTCCCATTGCAAAAGAAATTTAATGTGCCTTGAGTTCCCATTTGGTAAATCCTGGTCCCGAAATTATCGTTATGAAACTCATAATGCGTCTATAGTTTTAGAATTTGTACACAATTTAAATCGAATTTCAAAAGCAATCACTTTGCCAGTAAACAAAATAGTTTTAAAAGTTGAGTTTGGAAAATGTGTAGAAGGTTTAAAAAAATACTTAAAGTTTAATTCGATCTTTACTGACGCAGGCAAGAATACATAGTGGCTAGCAACTTGGGGTGACCCATCTTCCATGTCAGTATTGTAAGCATGAAGCTATGACATGTACAGATGGTTGGTTCTACGTAAATCGGGCCTATATCCGTACATCCTCGATTTGGCATGCTGCACGGTAGGACGTGAACAGCAAACCGCGATAGAGTTGGGAGTGCATCGGCCCCAGAACAGATTGGAAAGAATAGAAGCTAAAAAACTACTACTACTACCGGACAGTGAGGCACACAGTTTGGGTAGTTAATATTCCGTACAATGCATTCCATAGATTAATTAACTAAACACAATTCTAAGAATCATCAGACAAATTAATCACATGTTTATAATCAAAATAAAGTAGACAAATTGCACAAAAAATATTATTAATTAAAATTTAGAAGGCAATTCTTATTTATTTTATGTACCAAGTATCTTTTTCATCTCAAGGCAAAATTTTTGGTGACTGCAAAGCTGGCTTATTATAAACGAAACACTGCAGAAATATATAAATCATTTATTCTAAATGATCACAGGTAGTTTGTTTAGGTCACGTCTCACGTATTTCTAAATATCTTGTGTACATGAAAATTGAATATCGGACTGGAAGCGGAAATTAAATTTTGTCATCGGTAAACAAAACAAAAAACAGTTTTAAAACTCTGTGAGAAAGTATCATAATATAAATAAACCGGGGGAGGGTGCCTTAACAAAGTCCATTTACAAAAACACTAATAGTCATAAAAATACCACCATAATTTTATCTAATTAAAATTCAAACCACTCGCCTCAAATATAAATTCAATAAATTATCGAATTTTGTGTATAGCTTTATGATTTTTAAGTCATACCCGGCCTTTTGTCCGATTTTATTATTATTATCCTTTTCTTAAGAATTCACAAGTTGTTAAACGAAACAAGAAAAAGGAAATTTTTCTCACACCAATTTTTTGTGGATGGTTAGCACTTTTGAAATTTTATGTAGACATGTTATCGCGTACTTAATTAATGTACGGCTAATTTTTATAACCCTCAACCGATATTTTCGTAATTTTACAATCAAGTACATATATCTTTATAAAATAACAGTAATGAAATATTAATTCCTTTATATTCTGAATGATATAAATTATTTTAAATATCTTTTTCAAACAATCCAGCCCATTAGTCATCGTCTATTTTATATTTAATTTGTTTTTTTTAACCAAAATCAAGATTTTGTGATCTCATATTGTGTTTAAGGAAAAAGTTTTTATTATAGTTTGATACAGTAGCTCACAAATCTTCCAAAAGAATTCAGTCAGATCAATATATGGTTTAGTACACGTAATGGATCGTTGTTAACGGGGCCAACTCAATTCCAAATGTATAAAATTGGCACTGTCTCGGGACCTGTAATTATGCCGATTTACAACAATCGTACTAAGTGACGAATTGGGTTTTACCAAGAATCCTTTCATACTCCTAAAATATTTTATTCCCTGCGATTATTTTCCTGCGAGCATATCCATAAATATGGATATGGGGGCGTATAATAATAATTTTTTGCATACATATGGTTTCGGTTTAGCCGTTTTCGATATGAATCATTACCACCGTTTAAAGAAAAAATGGCTAATATTATACGATGTCCCAATAGTATAAAGATACAGACCTTAAAACACAAATAAAATATGAAACCAAACTAAACTCGATGACATCATATACTTTGTATATGTTCACCGAGTTACAAATCGCACAAGAATATATTTTTTCAGATTGACATTGAGCTTGACTGTGCGATGGTATACGTACATGAGAATGAAGAAGTTGTTATCAGGCATCACTTGTTTCTTGTTTGTATCTTATGTTATGTCTTATTTGTTTGTTGGGTGGTTATAAAAGTTGATTGCATTGTTTCTAGTAAAGTCATATTGCTCCAAAATCTTATTAAATCGTGTATATACATATATATATATTGATAAGACCTCCTCAAAAATGTATTTATCCAATTAAAAATGTTTCTTAATCTTAAGAACATAATAAAAATAACATTTAAAATTATGATTTGACGTCGGGTAGGCAAAATTTTTGTTTCTACGAATAGAATGGACCATTAATTCTATTTGTATTCTTCTGTAAGAATTTTTAATTAAGAAAATAAATTAATTTGACCTAATTAATATCCCTCACTACTTAAAATAAATGGATAAATCATCTCATCACTGTTTTCGCGCAACTTTTTGTTTTATAATTACACGATCGCAATTCTATAAGATCCTCAGCATTTTCACATCCTTGATGGAAGCAAATGTCGATCATATGTCACTTTTCTCAAATTTGATAGTTATAATATTATTCTCGGAAGCTTTAATCATGTAATATGCCATCAATGATCCTAAATGGCTTTTCCTTATTATTTCTAAGCACCAGATTCAACAGAAACACGTGACTGAGCACCTCCTTGTTGCATGTCTGTTGTTATCTGAAAAGAGACTGAAGATTAGACACAGCTTCTTTGATGACAATGGTTAAAAAGGATTCTGATGATGATAGTATTAGTTTGGCTAGAGAGGTGAATCTGGTGAGCGGACAATTTGTAAACATTTTATATTCTGTATTTGAATTAGCCTTGATAAGTCAGAATTTGATGTTTTCATCTAAATTTCTCAAACTGCTTATTTCGTTTGACGTGATGATCTATTTCAGCTCAATTCAAAAATATTATTGACGTCACCTGGCTTGACTGCGATTGGTGTACTTATTGCGAAATTTATTGCAGAGTCGGGCGTGCCATCACCATACTATCTTATCTCTTGTATCGCTAACTCGATGAGTTTATCTGCATTCTTGATGTAAAAGATTTTGTAAGACTCCCGGTCTCATAAATTTTAACACATTCTGTGCTTCAGGTGTTACGACATAGTATGTTACGAGGTCGTTTGAAACGGGATGCTAGCTTGTTTGTTTTTGATAAAATTTGATTGTTGCTCAACCCACTTAACCGTGTGTGTATTACTTATTGCTGATAAATGTTAGAGTATACATTATAACCAGGTATACAATATTAGATCATGCCGCTTCAGAGATTTTCTGCATACCACCCCTTATCCACACTGCAGACGCTGGAGTGGTAATGGTTATAAGGCGCCAATAAGTGGACTTGACGTGAAATATCGAAGATTTCGATCGGTCTATGATTTTTGGGTAAATGATTTGATCAAACAAAGAAAACTTCAATTTTTTGTTTGAACTGAGGTGGTATTACAGTTATGTAAAGGTTTTGATTGAGGATTAAGGTTTCCATCGTATAACTTGCTTATCATGGTTTCAATAAAGCAGAGCCTGAATATAATCAGACAAAATTCTAACTAAATGCAGTACTGAGGTTTCTATTTCTTCCTGACCTACCTTGTTTGACTCGCCTTTGACCACTCTGTTATGTACCAAATGATTTTGTGGCACCACGTTGCAGCAAACCATGTACAGTGGTTGTAAATCTGTTGTCCCAAATATGTCCTAAAAGCAATGTACGAATTTTTTAATTTTTTTGGGGCGGTTATTGATGAAAGATAGAAAAACCAAAATACGCTTTCAAGTTGGCGGACATTAATTGCAAAAATGCGTTTGTTTCGTTCAAAATTTGATTTTTGGGACAACGTGTGGACGAATAAAATGACGGATCTAAAATAGCTAACATAAATATCTCTACTGATTCAGAAATTAGGGATTTTTTTGAGTTTCGAGAAACAAAATGGATTCAATATGGCGGAAAGGGTACACAAGCTCATTATTTACGGCCGCTGATTTATAATCTGAAAAGAAACGGTTAAAAAATTGGGACACCAAATGTATAAAAATTAGTTTGTTTTACGAGTTATAGCTAGGATATTTGGCGAAGAAATAAATAAATTTGATAATGGGTTGGGGAAAAAGGAATCCATTATTTTTTCGCCAGATGGCTTTAGTGATATATATATATCGTAAGGATCAGCTCAAGGATGGCGGTAATCAAAGAGAAAATTCACTAAGTTTTACAATTTTGCTTCGATAAAGGCGAAACGCAAGCGAGGCGGCTGAAATTGTGAACACTGTATATGGTCCCGATACTGTCACAGCCAATTACGAACAATTTTGGTTTGGTCGATTCCAGGCCGGCTTCCAAAAGAACCTCGATGTTTGGGTGCCGAACGAATGGACGCAAAAAAATTTAATGGGCCGTGTTTTCATCTGCTATTCCTTGGCCAAACGGAACGAAATTGAGCCATTTCTGAAGCGGATGGTGACTGGCGATGATAAATGGGTCATATACGAGAATGTCAAGTGGAAATGATCATGGTCGAAGGCCTGCGAAGCGGTCCAAACGGAGGCCAAACCAGGTTTGACGGCCAGGAAGGTTGTGCTGTGTGTTTGGTGATACTTGAAAGGAACCATCTACTATGAGCTGCTGCGGCTACTGCTAGCAATTGGACCGACTGAAGGTAGCAATCGACCAGAATTAGCCAATAGAAGAGGCGTCGTGTTCCACCAGGACAACGCCAGATCTCACACGTTTATGATAATAACCGATATAAGCGATTATCATTTCTTTTTGTCCATGGCAAGTGCACTTGACGGTGTAAAAATGGCCTCAAGAGAGGCGCGGGGCGCTTGGTAATGCGGGAAGGTAATGCGACATCAAGTTCACCATCAATGCCAAGCAACCGGCGTCCGCATGGTAACAACGCAAAACAAATTGTAAACTGAAACGAATAGAAAACATCCTTCTCGGTAAACCAGTATGCCTCATCTAGCAGCCCTTGGACCTGGTTAGGATTCATTGTATCAAAAATCATTACTCCGAAAATAACTTTATTATGTAAATTAAATAATTTGGTGTGTGGGATTGTAAAAGTTATTTGACTAATTTTTTGAACCCGGTGGTATGAACGAAAATAAGACAGTCGAAATATTTAATTGATTTTTTCAATTATTTGTAGTAAATATTTATACGGAAGAAACTAGTGAACAAGGCGATTATTCTAAATTAAATTCTATCTCGCATATCAAATATGGATGAACGGTTTACAACGGTAAAATTACCTTTAATACGGTAAAATAAATGAAAGTAGTGTAATATAGCCAATCCAGTCGGACTCACACTAGTTATTATTATTTTAGGTTGAATGCAGTTGTCCAACATCAATTTCCTTTAGATGTCCTGCGCTGCACGCTCGCTACAATGAAAGTATGTATATCGACTCCTTGTGTAAAAACACTGGATAAACCACAGTAGCAAAGTATACATTCCGCTTGTCAACAACATACGGTCAACATGGGTACGGCAGCATTCCGAGGGACAAGTTAACAAGTTTTATATCATCGACAAAACAAAATCCAATCACAAGGTCAAGTAAGGGTTTCAACAATTTGCCTGTTTGTCACCGATGTCAGTATGATTTTTTGAAAAGCCTAGCCCTAAAAGGTTGATAGAATTTACGTAGTGAAATAAATAATTTACTTACCTAACTATTTAGGATTTTCTGTCTGAAGTCCGACCCAAGATTCTGAATATTTTTAGGGAACAAAAGCTATTATTACTGGGCTTAACTGTTTTAATCAAAAAATGAGCACCCGATTTATCGAACATAACTTAACCAACGAAAAATTAGTTAAAATCACACACCTATAGCGACTAGAAAGTTCTTACACAGAGGTCACTATGGAATTTAGAAATTGCAATGGTTATCAATTATTTGTGCAATACACACGTATACGATCCGCGTGGCATAAAATAATAATTGGCATTGAAATTCTTAAAATGTTTTAATAATTTAAATCAAATAAAATAACATTTAACAACTAGTATGAAAATAGTTTTTCAAACACAAAAATGCAGCCCCAGCTCAACGGCATACATAGTACTGTATGTATGAATAAAATAGTAAATTGTCAATATCCGTTAAAAAAGCAACTAAAAACAATTTCCACAAAATAAAATATAATTAAGAATAATTTATAAATAAGATTTAAATTATGAATGTATATTAATGTTAGATTTGCATTAGATAAAAACTAAAAACGCACATGGGGGACACAATAAATAGAACACGATACACAAACACAACTAGATACAAAAATTGTATTCAATTGAATTTCTCCTCTGTACGAGCCGCATACAATAAAGTGGCACTGAAATAGACGCTAGTACGTGAGGTTATAGTACGTCTATATACTCGAATGTGTGGTGGCCACAAACCAATATAAATTCCATTTTTTAAAGTATTTCAGTCACTCGCGCGCGTAATACCTCATTACGCACAAGTTTCCGTATACGGTGAAATTACATCATTTGTAACAAATCTGCAGTGTATTAAAATTTGATTTGTATAATCCACCTCGTTGTTAATAAAAATAACAATTACAACAACAAAACTAGAATTTTATATAAAAAACTATAAATACGTTCAAAACTTAACTTTATATGAATGTCAACTTTCTTTTAATAACACAACATACTCGTTTAGAACAAGTTAATACTGCGATTGGAAATTTATCTACACCTACATGAAGCAGCAGCCAGTCAGCCAGCCAAACGAGAAGAAGAACAAAATGTATATTATTTTTGTTTGTGATGTTCTGTTATGATTAGTTTAAGGGCAGAAATAAAATTCCAATCTATCTTCTTTCTTATTAGCTAAGTATACAATATTATATACATCTTACCAATATAGGAGGAATAATAGTGTAATTATAAATAGTTTTGAATTACAGAAATTCCAATCTTTCGTATTTTTTTCCATATACGATACACAAGAGATGTGCCTTGAGATTAATTGAATTTGTTCTACAGTGAACTTGATAATTAATAATTAAAATTTACATGTTCAGCAAATTGCGGTTTCGTTATGATTATGGGTTGGCGTGCACGCACGAAGACTGTATAATAGGAAATTCGGTGTGATCATAAATACATTTTTAATTTTGGTAAGACACTTGTCAGTAGGTACTTTATGCTTTTATGCTTTTTAGTTTCATTACCGGTATACAAATGTTTGTTCTTGCACAATTTAAGAGAGATTTGGAACCATATAAAGACGCATGCTGTGTTCCGCATTAAATGTAATAACAATAACGTATTCTATAATTCTCTCTTTAGAACCAGGAACTATGGATACCGATTGATATTGAAAGGACGGTATCAAAACAAGTTAGACTAAAACAGATGAACTTGCTTTCTGATAAAATTGGAAATTCGTCCAAGAACGACCAAATTTGATTATATTTAACGCACATTTAAGGGTTCAGAATTTAATGGAATAGGAATGATTTACATTTTCCTCAGATTTTATATTTGAAGTCCATTCCATAATAGCTTCCTCGATGATGACGTTGATGAATGCCACCTTCTCCGAAGATTTTATTTCTTCGTCCAAATTCGGGTACCGCATTTTATCTTTTAATTGTAACGTGCGGATCTCCTCAGGTCGAGAAATTGGGTAGACGAAAAAATGTTCTAGATCCTTTTGCAGTCTCCTTGTACGTTTCGTTTTCCCAGCTCCCTATGTTTAAGCTGATAGACTCGAGCGTAGTGAAACACTACACATAAAGCTACCATTTTTAAATTCCAAAGATCGATCGCAATCAAAATAAAATGAAGGAAAATAATTAGAAAGAACTAGAAGCAAAACCGAAAAATATTTGATAATGAAGGCAGAAAAAACCAATAAAAATTTAAATTATTACTCTTTGTCATTTATCGTTCAACTGGTATTTGCACACAGGTCTACCAACATATAATAAAATTATCCAATTATTTTCCTGTACGTGAAAAACAACACAAATAGTAAAGACCCTTTAGTAGATTTAGCACTACATATTTCGATTTCAATCTTCCACCCATAAGATATGACATGTTCTTGTATTGTCAACTAACACTTTTGGGGTTATAAATATCATCCATACCCAGCAGGAAATTCGTGGAAAAAATTATAAAATGAAATGTCATTTTAAGAAGATTGTGATAGAATGAGAAACGTCGAGGACTTGTCATACATGTTTCATTTAGGGCATTTTCATGAAAGAATAAATGTATATGACATGTCCCACTTTAGTCTTCGATCGTGGACAATCATAGGACTCGTCAGTTAAGAATTTAATGTGAAACATCGTATATTAGTCATTTGATCCACATGCTGTCAAAAATGTATAAAATATTATTTATTTATTTCTCATACACTAAATGTGTGGAGAAACTTTAGAAATTCAAACGTATGTTTTTCGTAAAAAGTAACTCACGCGGATGTTCGAATTTCCATACTGTGGGGGTACTAATTGGAGCAAGGTACTCATTATCAAGGTATTCATTTATTTATTTTTCTAGAAAAATTAAGAAAGAAGAAACTATCATTAAAGGAAACATCGAATATTTTCTGCCAGGGTTGGTTTTGGTAAATCCGATTTGACTAATATTCGGAAATTTCAAAACAAGCAAACATTTGATAATTTGAGCGTTATACTATACTTTGGTAAGATCTCTCTTCGTGTATTTGGAATTCTCCGAATAACTTTGGTCTTATATCGGAGGTCTTGTATACTTCTAAAACCACAGTGTTAAATTGTCACTTTCAAAAAGTGATTATATTAGAAGCCTTTTTTCTAAATTGTCTGCAACTATTGATAATTATACTAATATACCCAACGTCCAATTACCCTTCCCTGACCGCGCGGGGGGGTCTGTGTCTAAGTGTTATTATTATTTTTTGTACAATTCAGAGAACTATACCATACACAAGGATATCATGATTCTAAAATAAAAAAAAATAAATCGAAGCATAAATTAAGGATAGCCAGCCAAACAGAATTATATTAAAATTGAAAAATAATGTTGACAATAAAAAGTAATCTAACGTAAATAGTTCAGGAAATTACAAAAATATCGAAAAAATAAAGAAAATTTATGTAAATACAACGTAATTAAAAATTAAAAATAATTGCGAGGCACATAGAAGTATCTTTAAACAAAACTTACAAATATTGTAGTCAAATAAATTGAAATTGTTATTGCATTCCCGTAGCATTCTAACAACAAGGTTGTTTTGACCATAATCGGTTCTTTGGCAAGAGTAGCCGGATAATCAATATCACCCGAGAGTATGTGGCGGGCAACACCAATATCCTCAATAGTTCGGCGTTTACTTAATGGTTGCATATTAATTTCGTTGCTGCACTGCCTTGATTCTATTTATGTGAACATCGTTATAGGAGGCCATACTTGACTGGCTTTTTCGATCAGTTGTCGTACGAACGTCATATAAAGAAACTTAGTAACACGAGAATCAAGAAATTCCTTGAACCAGTATTTATCGAAGCCAAGCATAGCGTTCGCTCTGTTGATGATGTTATCGATCTGATCTCGGAAGTTTAATTCTCTATCACATAAAACACCCAAATCACGAAAGCACAAAACTCTGATAACAAGATTATTGTTAATGTAACAATCAGGAAAAAATACTGCGAACGCTTGCGAGAACATGTTATGAACTGACACTTGCTAACGTTTAACTCGAAATTATGCTAACCACACCATATGGCAAAGTTTTTCAGGTCGTCCTGTAATATATGAACGTCATTGATGGTTGAATTTTTTTTATTAACTTTTATATCGTCAGCATATATTGAAAAGGTCAATCTTTAAATTACGTGTTCGATATCGTTAATACAAAGGATGAATAAAATAGGTCCCAAGTGATTGGCTTAATGGAGTGCCTCAGACGACGCCATAGAAGGGAAAGATTTTTTCTGCGGGCATAGGGCACAGATAGTTGAATAAATTCAAAAATTCCAAAGTAAAAAATTTCAGTTTGCGAAAATTGGAGCGACATCTCATAATCAATGTTGATACCACCACATTCGTATCAAAATGTAATTAAAATAGGCGATTGGTATAGATCAATGGTAGAATTCTTTCTAAGACTATGCAGTTGTTGGTCTCAGAACAGAACAACTAGATAAAGTCTGCCTAAATTATTCTTAACGTTAATAATCTGCATTAGGCCCGAGTTCGACATATTATCCAAAAGTAAAGTTTCCTTCCAGGTGCGTGCGTTTGTAGCAATAAAGTGCGTGTTGTCCTCTGAATATGTCCATGTTTAATTTGGAAGGTTAAAGTCATCGACGACAAAGAGGCCATCTTGAATGTCCATGATATTAAATACAAAATCGACAGCATTCACAAGGAGCTGGTATAACTCAGCTTGACTGTTGGGGCGAACATAGCAACACAAAACAAAGATACTACTGTTGTTGTTAATTTTAACGCATATCACAAGTTATTGTGCACCGAACCAAGAACTCCCCTGCTTGATTTTTTCAAAAAAACATTGAAGTCAGAAGTAAAATCTCATTGGTGTTGAAATCGCTGTTTAAATTTGTGTCCGAAAGCGCAAAGACAAGGCAGTTCCTGAGTTTTTAGGAACACTTCACAAGATTTTGTTCGTAGTCTCCTTACATTTTGATAGTAAAGGGACACGTATTATAGTTTTTTGGAGCCAAAAGGAGTTATTCCCATTTTTATTCCATAAATCAACAAATTCCTGTACAACAGTTGAAACAGGTCATGATGCAGGAGGCACAATAAGTCAAACCGGGATTCAGGCAGCGTAATTTGAAAAGATGCCATGTGGCCATTAAACCATGATATATTTCTGTATTTAACTAAATTATGATGAATAGCGTTGTTTTGACCCAGAATTCATTTTATGCCAGAAATAATGTAACAGTGTTTGAAGTGGAGCTGTTTAATCTTGAGATACAAATATGTTTAGGTTTCGGATCCACCCAAAAACGACCTAGGATATGACAATTTAGGTCGTTTAAAAGATTTTGATTAACGTCGACGTCGCCTGACGTTAACCGTATCATTGTTGTTGCTAAAACTGGAAACAGCAGATAAAGTTCCTGTTGAATGTTGATTCGGTTGAAAAGGTCAAACTTCATCCTAGCCTGAAAGTAAGTGTTGATTGATTTTGTCAAAATTTGTGTTGCAGTTATTAATAATATCTGAAAGGTGTTGATTGCTGAGAGTAATCTATGATATAAACGATCAAGTCTAGTTTATTATTGTAGGCTTTATTTATGATGGATTCGAATTTACTAATAAATTTGTCCATTGTCTATTGTCGTTGAACAATATTAGAGCTAAGTAAACCAAACTTGCTCTCCATATTGTGAATTAGGTTACGCCTTGCAATTAAGTCCATTTTCGTTGTCCAACAAACGGGTGGTCGGGTCCACTGAATCTCTTAATTTCTAACATTAGAACAAAACCTTCCGTACTGTAAGAAATCACCAACATCGAAAAATTTCTGATCATTTCAACATAGCATCTCATCTAGTTTCTTGACATAATTTTCTGCTCGAATGATAACATACTCTTCACACACTTGCAATAATGAGGTATAACCCAAGATTGAACTTTCTGGTATTTTGATTTGAAATGATAATTTTTAACTTAACAAGTTCCACTATAAACAATTATATCACTTTTACATAGTAATATTTAATGTAACCCAACATTAACATGTTATCGTGTGCCGAATCAGCTCCCACGTGCTTCACTTCACGTAATTATGAGTGGCTCGATTATTTTGAATCTCAAGAACTTAATTAAATCGATTACTGAAACATGAAGGTCACATAGTTTGTTAATATCACTTGAATTATCGCCTTAAGTGGAAACAAAGGAGTGCAGGTCTTTACTGTTGGTTTGGAACGGTTTGTAAACGTTTTACTAGTTCTATAGGTTCACAAAATTAAGTTTGTAAATTTGATATTCTTGTAAAACAAAAGCGAAACTTCCCCTGTTTACCGACCAACACCTGATATTTTAGATCTTCCTTTTTAGTGAAAATTGACGTACTATAAATTTTTACTATAGCATTATTCACTAATGTTCACGTGTATATATCTAATAAATAACGTATCTTATACCACACATCAAATATTTTATTTCCGACGACGGTATGTTCTGGTTGGGAAATTATTTCGATTAAAGTTTTAATTTTTCTATTTCTTAACAAAAACCCCAAAATCAATTTTTTGGCTAAATAAATAAACAATTTCATTGAAAATGAAACCTGACTGCGACTCCTAAAATCCAAGTCAAATACCTATTCGAGTACTTTACCTATTCAATCTTCAAAATGTCTACTGTACGTCCAAAATAATAAGCATTGGATTGTAAAGGTTAAATAATTTAATTTCGCGACTTCCGTGCACTATGTTCACTTGAGAGCACTCAATAAAAGTTAAAAATGAAACGATTGACTGAGTTCAAAACTCTTAAATTATATTTATAAAGAGACAATCGCCCGATTGTATTCGAATCGGCTGATTGAATAATTGAGATTCTCTGAAAATATCTGTATATAAAGCGTATATCACAATAGGACGCATCTTTAAATTAATATGCAAATTATTCTTTCTTTATTGTGCGCACACACACCTATAACGATTTCGATATTAGTCATCCGGAACAAATCTCAAGAATGTGACTAATCCGCAAAATATCAGCAGAATATGGAACCGCGCAAAAATAATTTATCAAATTTTATTGTTGTGAAGTATAAACATACGCCACTTGAGTGAAACACTTAACACCAACACACATTGTACGTTACGTTAGTTATCTTGAGAATTTGTTACTGCGTTACGAAATCGCGATGGGAGGTGGCCACCGCGCTAAGGTTTAGCCTTTTAAATAGATTGATTTGAAAACAATTGATGGGAATCAAAATTGAATGATTTGCACGAAATGTTCGGAGTGGTGGTTACGTGAATACAAATGAAATTGATACGCTCGACAAATTCTTATGTATTTTCAAAGACATAAAAAAACGATTTATGAATCATACGATAAATCATAATTGCTTAAATTATTAAACTGAAATGTTATTGTTGACAAAAAAAATATTAAATAAAAATGACGGAAGTTGTAATTTTAATTAATTTAATTAAACAATTAACAGAAATAAATGTTTGTTTTTTTTTCGTTTTATTTTTAGGAAATGGTAACAGCAAAAGACCCGCCACTACACTATCTTACAAAATTAAGAACATATTTAGATCCAAAGGCGTCCCGTAGCCATAGGGTAAGTAAAAATTATGAGTTGTATAATTTATAAATAATTGTATCCAATACCCGACTAGTCGGATGAGCAGAGTTGTTCTAATGGCTTAACACGGAAAGTGGACCATTACCTCAGGGGCACCCCACAATCCATTTCAATTCAGTACAAAATGACAAACTTCATTTAGTACTTATAAACTATGTATAATGTTTAATTTAATAATCTCATAAATAATTTTGAATTTTTCACAACTGCAGGGCGTTCGCTTTAGGGTCAGTGGCAGTGCTATATTTTTAATTGATATCCACATTATTTTAAATTTAAAGCCCAGGATATTATTTTAAAAACAATTCCTTATAATTGTAGAAAATTTCGAAATATGTAGTCGTACAATAGATCTGTTAAGAAGTTCAACAAACACAGCAATTACCTCCGAAAATCAACCTAGACCATCTCAATCAGAATAGAACTAAACTATCAACGGACGGTGTGTGCTTATATAAAAATAGCATACATTTAGGTGAAATTTTTTTGTAAGAAGAAAATGTTGCTCGGACAATAAAATAGTTATAGTAAACTGAACTACACGTTAGATGGAGAAAGCTCCAGCCATTTTTGAACTGAGTTTTGTTATTCTTCGTATGGCGCTATTAGATACAATTTCCGCTCTTTTTGATCATTATTTATAAAATTGGCATTTGTATTTAAAAATTAATGTTTGGCGAAATTCTGCAATATAACCAATTTTGAACATGTGGCAAAAACTTTTTAAACGATATATAACAAGTATATACTTTAAGAAACAAATCTGCCAACAGCGCCAAAACGATGAATTTATGAACTACAATAGTATTGTCGAAATTGTTCGTACCAAAGACATTTCAAACGATATAATTCACGAGTATATTTTATCCACGTTTAAATTCAGCATACCAGTCAATGATGGTTGATTTTCCTGGTGCAGAGTCCGGATAACACTTATCTAGCCACTGCTTTGCTTGAATGGTATTTTTCCCGTGTTTACGAGACAGGGTTTAATAAACACACGAAAATCTTTTTTTCGATTGTTTTGAAACTAACAAAAGTAGCGTCACTAAACAAATGTAACTTTTAAACTCAATGATCGAAATGTCATAAAATTGTACAGGTATCATTTGAAGGTCGGTAGAATTTAAAAATCATATGGGTTTTACATTTGTGGCATCATCAATCTGTCAGACCGGGAATTTTTCAGACGATATAATATGTGACAACTCAATTTTTGTCCTCTTGCTTCTGTGAAAACACAGCACCTATCTCCGTGTTGCTCTGTGTCCAAAATGAATATCCTACTGGTCTGCTGATACGCCAGAACAGGAGCGCTGCATAATTTCTTCTATAATTCTTCAAA
Source organism: Nephrotoma guestfalica (assembly GCA_963691935.1). Classification (NCBI taxonomy): domain Eukaryota; kingdom Metazoa; phylum Arthropoda; class Insecta; order Diptera; family Tipulidae; genus Nephrotoma; species Nephrotoma guestfalica. The sequence continues at coordinate 283,450,605 of OY829914.1, forward strand.
TGATTTTTGATGCTCTGTTTTCCACTTAAATGGTTGACTTTTTTCGGAAGGGCGATAGAGACTTTGGCACAAATCTTCCTTAGTAGTTAGAAGTTTGACACGAATCTTCTTTAGTAGATGCATAATCCTGGGAAACTTCTTAGTTGGCTAATATCCTTTGGTGCAGGCCAATCACACACCATTGCTTGAAATAAATGATCCAAATGTTAACTTCTTCCCTAAATAGTCTGCATTTCGTTGCATTTAACTTCAATCCTGCCGTGCGGATCGCTTGTAGTACTTGTTTAAGATTCTTGACGTGTTCATCAAAATTGCGGGGTAGTGATGATGAATGATGTCATTCAAATAAGCCAGACATGTTTTCCAATTTAAGTCTCTTAGAACGCGCCATTAATCTCTGAAATGTATCAGGCGTATTGCATAATTACCACAAATTGGTAAGGAACGTTTCATGATGGATCAGGATGGATTATTACTTGCCAATATTTGCTTTTCAGATCTACTGTACTGAAAATCACAGCCCCTGACAGCGGGTCCAAAGTGTCCATGGGCAATGATGAATAGCTGTCTTTCTTCGTCACTTCGTTTTATTTATGATAATCAACACAAAATCGTGTTGGCCTTTCCTTTTTCTGGACAAGAACCACTGGCGAACTCCATGGGCTGCTAGACTGCCCTATTATTCCCATATCATTAAGAGCAAATACATCGGCCAATTCTTCCACTGCAACATCTACCCGTTTTGCTGGCAGATGACTGCACAGTGAATGAATGATCTTCTTCTGCCTATGGTTTGGAATTCGTCGACCTTATTTCGATTGACAGTTGGCAATATAACTGATTCCCTCAGTTGTACCGATGACCACTCCTTTCCTGATTACATTTGTTGATGAGCTCACGTATACTGCGGTACTTTCTACTAGAATTTCTTCAATTCATCAAGGTTCTAGCAACATAACAACCCGTTATTTTTGGACATTCGCAGTCCCCACAATTTCCATCTTGATATAACGATGACTCAAGGTCAAGGTTTGGTATCGGAAACATCGAGACGGGGAACGCAATCGTTTTCTTCCATTAGCTCGAAAAGGTAGCCGTTGTTTCCTTATATCCTATTTTATTAGTGCCTTTATTTGCGTGATATCCTCCGAATCCGGCTTGTGCAACTTTATGATGCCACTGGGTAAACTTGCTCTGTCTGCGTCATATTCACCACCTCAAAGCCACCGCCCATTCTTTATTCATGGTTTCATTTGAGGGTACTGATAAACGCGTCCACTATTAGTCCGATCAACATATCTGCTGGTGCATTGTCATAAGCTTGATGCTCCAATTTCGTTACCTCTCTTTTTAGGTCTTGCAGGTTTTTCCACGTATAGTTATCGCTAGCTTTGGAGTTGAATCTTGCATAATTTTCTGACGTGTGACTGTCCGTATTTTAGTTCCAACTCAATCATGACTCTTTCATAGCTCCTTTCTGTTGCGGATACAGTTTGCAAGACATCTGCAGCTTTTCCTGGAAGAAGAGCCATATTGAGTGTGTTGAGCTGCTTCTCTGCACCCAACGATTGTGCTTCACTCCCCCAACTGGATTTTAAAATTCTCAAATGGGATCTCGCCATCGAATGTCGGTGGTTTTAAAATTCCTCTTGAGCTTCCGGTAACTGGTTCAGTTCAAAAAGTTTTATTTAGCTGGCCATGTTCAATAGTTTGCCAGGTATTATTTATTTATTTTACTTCTGCCTGATTGGTCCTTCAAATTTTTTGATCTGGCTATCGACTTTTTCCTCAGGGGACTTTATTTCTTTTCTAATTCTTTAATTTGCAAATCTTTAGTATGCTATGGATTTGATCGAGTTTTTCATTCTGATATTTAAGTAGAATGCAAGCTGATCTTTTTGCTTAATTCATTGTTCTGTCAATTCGGCGCTATGCTGCTCGCCTTGCTGGTCTATTTCCATATGTGCTGGTTTAATTTGGTTCCTTCCTCTGTGCGGAGTTGATCGAATTTAACATCAATTCTCTTCAGATGAAGTAAGAGTGTCTGGATCAAATTTCTCACGTCTAAGGATGGTTTATGTTATTCAGGAGTAGGTGACTGGATTGAAATGGTTCTTTCTATTTGTCCATCGCTCCGGTGGATGGGCTAAATGTGTGTCGATGATTAGTGACCCAGATGCAGGTTTGGCTTTGCCTTGCGTTAACGGCAAACTAGTAATCTTCAGGTTAAATGAACCTTCGGCTTCGACATCTGAATTTCGATCTGCATCTTCGGTCACTCCGGGACTGTCGTTGTTAAGCAATAAAAGCTTCTCTTATCTGTAATTAGACACTTTACTTCGTTTGGCTTGCTTTTTTCCCACGAATATTGGTCGCCTCCGAAGAATGACGTTACGGACGTTCGGTGATGTCACAGCAAAACTTGTATCGGAGCATGTTCTACTAAGTCCTGTAGTCCATGATGCGAGCTCACTTTAGAAGAAAATTCTGATTCTGCTTTATATAGCATTTATTAACCAGCTTTTAAATTCAGATTTTACAAATTCGGAAACCTTTGGGATCGTATCATTAAGCGAGGCCTTGAAACGATTGTGAAGAGTTTCAATTTTCCCTTGCATTGCGCAATGGCCTGGGCCCATAAACCGCTGAATATGTTCCAAATGTCAAATAATGCTTTTGATATGGCTCGGGCAGTCGTCTTATAATTTATTTTTATTTTAAACAAGTCACCCTGCTATTCTTAACTCAATTTTGTTATTTTCTTTTCAGAAACGTAAGATAGTTGGAGAGTCAACGTCTACACAAGTGCTGCGCGATCTTGAAATTTCCTTGCGAACAAATCATATAGAATGGGTAAAAGAATTTCTTGATAGTGACAATCAAGGTTTAGATGCTCTAGTCGATTATTTAAGTTTTCGTCTACTAATGATGCGTCACGAGCAAAAACTAAAGGAAGAGAATAAGCTACTGAACGAGAATAATTTAAACAATAGTTCCGAACTAAATAGTGATATTGGTGGTAACACGATTAACGTTAATAATCGTCTAGGTGTACATGGTGGTCTTAATTGTACAGCAAGCGGTTTACCAAGTGATAATCATAACTCAAATACATCAATCATGCAAACACAGAGACCACGCCTGAACGATCTAATCGACAGTCCTAGTTTGAAACGTCGATCCCGGCATATAGTTAAATTAAATATGGGTACATCGACCGATGATATTCATGTGTGTATCATGTGTCTGCGTGCCATTATGAACAATAAGTATGGTTTTAATATGGTGATCCAGCATCGCGAAGCCATAAATAATATTGCCCTTAGCATTATCCATAAATCATTACGTACAAAAGCACTCGTTCTTGAATTGTTAGCTGCTATTTGCTTAGTTAAGGGCGGCCATGAAATTATTTTGGCCGCCTTCGATAATTTCAAGGAAGTTTACCAAGAATCGAAACGCTTTTCAACCCTTATGACATATTTTATGAATTATGAAATTTTTAATATTGACTTTATGGTCGCTTGCATGCAATTCGTTAATATTGTGGTGCATTCAGTCGAGGATATGAATTATCGTGTCCATTTACAATACGAATTTACATCGCTTGGCTTGGATGACTATTTAGAGAAATTAAAATTGACCGAATCTGAAGAGTTGCATATACAAATTTCAGCCTATTTAGATAACGTATTTGATGTGGCGTCACTGATGGAGGATAGTGAAACAAAAACCTCAGCATTGGAACGGGTACAAGAGTTGGAGGATAATTTAGGACGTGCCTTAGATCGACAAACCGAAATCGAACGAGAATATTTATATAAATTAGCCGAAATTGATACCGAAATGCAAAATTTAAAACATGAACGTGATGATTTAATTCAATTAAAGGATTCGTACGAAAATGAAATAAAATTGTTAAAGAATGTGTTGCAGGAAAATCAACAGGAGTTGAACAATACAAAAAATCAAATAAATAATATTAGTAATAGTGATAGCAATCAAAATAAATTATTGAATAGTAGTATTAGTAATAATAACAATAACTCAACTAGCGTTAATAATAACAAAGTTCCTCACGAAAATACAACAATACCAGCGGCACCAATTCCACCACCGCCCAGCATGATGATGCTGAATAATTTCAATTCATTATCATCGTCATCGTCACCTCTATCGCCACCATCACAAATGAACAACACTAGTGATAGTAGTAGTGTAAATAATTTAGATGTACATAGAAATTCAAGTACGAAACCAAATCCTCCAGTACCACCACCAATCATACCATTACCTCCATCGTTTACAAGTCCTATGGCACCACCAATGGCCGGTTTAATGCCAGCGCCCGATGGTGCGATGACCATAAAACGCAAAGTACAAACAAAATACAAACTGCCAACATTGAATTGGGTCGCTTTAAAACCTAATCAAGTAAGTATTTAGAGATGCGTCCCAATTTCTTAAAACAGTTATCAATTTATTTTTATTCTAATCCACAGGTTAGAGGAACAATATTCAATGAACTAGACGATGAAAAAATTTATAATCAAATCGATTTTCTTGATTTTGAGGAAAAATTCAAAATTGGTTTTGGCGGTGGCCTTGTTAACGGTTCGGCTGATGGATGTGACGGTTTAAAATCGTTCCCTAGCAAGCGTATTAAGGTGCCTGAGAATATTTCGCTTCTCGATCACAATCGATTACGAAATACCGCAATATTTTTGAAGAAACTAAATACTTCGATCGATACTGTGGTGAAATCGATCAATAATCTAGATTTAAAATCTCTATCGCTCGATAAAGCAGAAATTTTACAAAAGCTCGTGCCAACCGATGAGGAAACCAAAGCTTATCGCAAATATGTAATCGATAAAAAAGATTTAAATCAATTAACCGACGAGGATAAATTTATGTATCAATTGACCCGGGTGGAACGAATATCAACCAAATTGTATATAATGCACTACATGGGCAATTATTATGAAAATTTGAATTGTATAAATCCGCAAATTTACGCCATCAAAAATGCGTCCAACTCGCTTAAATCGTCATACAAATTTAAACAATTACTAGAAATTATTTTAGCGTTCGGCAACTACTTGAATAGTAGTAAACGTGGTCCAGCTTATGGATTCAAAATGCAAAGTTTAGATAATTTACTCGATACAAAATCAACGGACAAGAAAACTTGTTTGTTGCATTATATTACGGCAACGGTGCGACAAAAATTCCCTGAACTATTAAATTTTGACACGGAACTTTATTGTATTGAGGAGGCATCACAATTTCTATTCGAGAATATAACGACGGATCTGGCCGAACTGGAAAAGGGGATGAAGGCGGTTAAACAAGAAGTTGAAGTTGGTTCGAAGGGTGTGCAAATTCATACACTTAAAGAATTTTTGCATAATTCGGAAGATAAATTAAAGAAAACGCAACGGGATGCGAATTTAGCGATGGTACGTAATTTATAAGAAATATTTGAGGTAGTTAATGATATATTTTATCTTTTACAGTCGGCATTCAAAGAGTGTGTAGAATATTTTGGCGAAACGTCACGAAATACCGATGCGAACACGTTTTTCGCGTTAATAGTTCGATTTACAAAAGCTTTTAAGGTACAATTCAATACAATATGTGATTAATATTAGTGTTATTTATTTTTGCATTTCTATCATTTCTATGCTTCCTTTATTATGTTTTGCCTAATTTATATTGAATTTAATTTTGCTTGGTGTAAGAATTATATATAAAATCAACCTTTATTAAATACTGTACTTACTTAAATGAATTTTCAAGGCATCCGATCAAGAAAATGAGCAGAGACGGCGATTAGCGCAAGCGGCTGCTTTGGCAATGGACAAGAAAGAAAATGGTGATGTAAAACAAAATCGATTATCGAAGAAACAGCAACAGGTAAGATTTTTGTTTACATATCAATTGTGTTTTAATTGAAAAGTTCTCCGAAGAATCGTACTCAGTGCAGGGCTTTTGTGGAAACGAGGGAAGTTGACATTGAAATTCATTGAATTCATTGAATATTTATAGGAGGGTTAGTTCAGAATAGAGATCCAATTTGAAAGTTATTCAGAGTGATCTGAATAACTTTCATTACGGCAATTTGAATTTATAGTATTTTAGCTAACCGAACACGAAAATTAAATGACGCGAATAATCGGTATTTTTGGTTCTGGGGTCTAAAATGACAGTTTTTGAACAATTTAACCTTTGAACCTCGTTTGGAATTCGTATTACAATTTAAAAGTATTCACACAAACCTAATTTCATTTGTCCAATCTAATTAACAATTCTCCAGAACAACATACGGAATTCATATTACATTGCAATCTTATTTTCAACTTACAAACTGAATTTCACTCTAATTTAAGAAATGGTTTAGTTAGTTCTATTCAAATTGGTAATTTACAGAAACCTAAAAATGGATCCCACGCTTGGAATTCTATTTGGATTATATAAACCTAGTTTGATCCTATTCAGTTTTTAAATCGATTAGTTCCATTTAAATTGGCAATTCTCGAAAACTCACCGCACAAATCGAGTTTCACCAGTTCAAATTTACCATTTTCTAAAAACACATCCAAAAATCACATGGAATCCAATTTTAATCATAGAAAAAGGGTCATATCAATCGGTTGAAAAATGCCTTAGATTCATTCAAAGAGATAATTTTCATTCCAGTCAATCTAATCAAGCTTAGTCCCATTCAAATTGGCAATTTTTCATATCTCGAATTTGAATAAAACAATGCAAAGCTTATAAAAAAAATTTCTAAATTGGATTTTTAAATCGGTCTGTTAAGACTTCTATGGTTTCTGAAGCTACTTCGCGGTATACAAATTTGCCATTTTTACAGAGCTACATTTTTTTTATCCAAATTATCCAATTTATCCAATTCGATTCAAAATTCTGGAACATAATTCAAAATTTTCGGTTTATAGGACCCAAAACAGAGGCCCCATTGTACGGCCCCTTAAACGAATTTACGAAATGCTCTGATATTTTGCATTCATTATCACCATGCTTAGCCATACATTAATACTTTACACGTGATTATCAATTTTGATAATAAGTAATTTTTGAGACGAGTGTGATCGGACACTTTGAACTGTTGCACACTAACAACTCCCCAGATTCGTTGCGAACAGCGCTACTAATACGTGGGTGGAAATCGGTATCGATTCCAATTTTAAGCAACTGTTGTTTGTGCCATTCGCGGCTTATGTCGTTATGTGAGTGCCTTGTTGATTGAAAGAGGTTTCGGGCTTTCTTGAAATTGAAGCTAGACAATTCTCATCCCTCAATGTATTTCTAGGTTTAGAGGTATATGTACTCAGATTTGCCACTAAAACATGTATTATCGCCGATTTTATTATGTTGTTCCACTGATCTTTCACAGAATTGGGTAGACGTTGCTGGCTATCCAAGGTTTCTGATAAGCTAGAATCGAAGTTGGGTCCGGACAACTTGATTGTTTAATACTTCAGTATTCTGCGTTTGGTCTTGATATATTTGATGCTAGAAAAGTAACTTTTAGGCACGAGGATCTGATCGATTTAACGTAACTCTATCCTTTGATTTTCATGGGCCTTTATGGATTCGCTTATGTGAGAAGTATGTACTGGTTACTACCAAATTGTACAGCAGATGTGCTGCGCATCCAGTTGTTGCATCAAGGTATCATTCAAGTAAGTGATAAGAATACTGTCTCTGTTGTCGATCTGTGCGTTGAAGTCACCTAAAAGAATTTGTATATTGTATTATAGAATTTTGTTTAAAATACAATATTTTTGTAGCGACCGTAAAAGTGTGTTTGATATCTTCTGATGTCACTTCCGTATGCATTTTGAGTTAAAATTCGTTGTGAATTGAGAAAAATGATTGCTGATGAGAAAACCAATCGAGAACTCTTGCTTATCGATGTTGTTACTTTGGCATATAGTAAATCCGTGGCGACTGTCTCAGCTTGTGCTGAGATGGCTGATCGACGAGTTAATGGAGACTCTTCTTGCGGTTTCACCTTTAAAACAAGATAATTATATCCGAGGTTTCTGTTGAAGTTTCACCCAAAACTGACCTGAAACTTCATATTCTTGATGACTAAGGGTTCCAACTCTCTTTGGAACCACGAATACCAAATAAGGGTAGGAACTAAGAGTAAATTTTATCGATAAAAAAATCAATAAAACATCCATAAAATTCCAAATATGATTGTAGTAGCCTTTGAATTTACTGGGTGATCAAAAACATAACTATATAAATAATATTTCTTGATAGATATGGTTCACTTGTAAACCAAAATAAATCTAGTGGTCTTTGCTTTCTCCAGTTTCTCCTAAAAAATAATTTTTTTATGTTGATATTTTTTTATCGATAAATTGTGTGCTTGGTTCCTATCCAGATTGCGTATTGCAATATTTTGGCAATATCATAGAGTCTTTAGTAAATCTTTAAGACTGGCTTCTAAAATGTTGTTTTTGAAATTTAAATCACTTGTACTACTTGTGCCAGCACAACGGTTTACAAATCATAAATGGATTTTCATCGACTCCACTCATTGCTATAAAATCTATTATTTTCCTGCCTGCACTAAAGACCTATATTCTACGCTCAGCTTGTTCTGTAGCTTATTACCTGAAGTGGTTAGAAGCATGGAGCCGTATCGGTATAAATCACCAGAACGCTGTGTACTATTTTTCAAGATGAGGTTGCGGTTTTCATACGAAGTAGCTGATGTTATGTTAGCTTTTCTACCTACTGTAAAATAAGGCTCAATTAATAGAACCCTCCTTCGTTTGAAGAACCTTCTGATTCTTTTTAAATTTCTGAAAGATTATGAGCATCTCTTTAACTGTCTAGGAAATACTAACCAGTTACAGTTATGTGGATGAGAGGTCATTAAATCGTTGATGGTAATGAGATCGCTGACTCCTTGGCCAAAGAGGGTTCACGCTTAGTCGGTCCTGAGCCCGGCGTACTTTTGTATTTTAATAATGAGAAAGAAGCAATTAAAAATACGATTCCTGCTTCAACGGCGACTGCGTGATTGAACAGAGAAAAAGAACCAACTTAAAATCCTAACTGGATTCTTTGACAATATTAGTGTATAATTCTATACTTAAATTTTAAGAATTGCGTATAGGTGAAGTTCCCTTTAATTGTGGCAAGCTGACCTATTGTGAGATTAATTCTTCAATTGTTTATTAATTTCAACTGACGAAATTAATGTGGTAATGGTGTGACCTCATTATAAATATGATGTCACTACAGTAATCTGGTTGGGGTCCATTATAGTATATGGTACGTACTCTGTTAGTTGTTTAAATACCCCATGGTTTAATGTCCTGTGCGAATATTGCTGGAAATCTCGACTGTATTGTTAGATTTACCTGGCATGCTGTACTGAAATTAATTCCATCCATAACAGCTATTTCGGTATCGTCTTGCTTTCCGCATAGTCAGAACTTTTCGGACGCTTCATCTCTTATGAATGTAGCTTGTGAGCCAGAATCAATCAAAATCCAACAGTACTACTCTACCGTTGGTTGCATGGCCTTCATCACTAACGCAGTATCAAGGATTACGTTGTTTGTGAATGTTGGTTGATTTACTGTATTTGCTTGTAATTCTGATATACTTTGATTTGACGGCACATAAATTAAAAATTTGCTTATTTTTCAACATTCCCCAAACTAATCAGATTCAAAGTCATTCAAGATTACCACAACACAGCCCTCAACACTGAACAATTTTCATTGTTAGAAACTTTTTCGCTTCCGAAATAATGTTTGTAATTTATTAAAAAACACCCTCTATGGTTGCGTTAGAATTTCACTTTAGATTTCTTCACTTCAATCATTTTAGGTTTCTTATTCCCCAATTATCACATATTGTATTCGATTCGTTAAATAAGACTTTAACCATCTAACAAATTTTATTGACAATCCCAACGCACATAGTCTTTCTAGTATCTTCTGCTGACAATTACAATTAAAAGCTTTCTGAAGTGTGTACAAATTACGTTTATTTGGTGATGTTTTTTAATTTCGTTGGAAATAATCAAGTGGATTTAATCAAATTCTATGAACCCATCTTGTGCGATGGATAGATTGCGCACTAATCTAGATTTGATAAAGAAAGATAAATAAAGTAGTTGAGATCTCGTGATGTTCCTTCTATATATCGACTAAACAATTCAGCAAACATATCAACTATTTCCGTGGCTTTATTAGCTCTAAAATATTTCCAAAACTGCTTTGGGTTGGTTTTGATTTATTCTTGAATGTCAGCTAGATATGAGCTGTATTTTGTTTTGAGGTGAACCTCAAAATTATGGCTATATTGTAGAAGGATTTGTTTATCCGACTCCAAACCAGTTTTAATAATTTTTACGGACGTTTGTTTTTTGCGATTTTTAAATTTTTTAAAACGATCAGCACCAAGAAGGATGGCTACAGATATTTATTATACGCGGTGGGATAAGTTGGTCAAAACCATGTATTAGTATCTCAAGGAACTTGCTCATCTTAATATTTAAATCATTAGAACTTAAAATATCATTCTATTATTCCGCTTCCAAATATTATTTTATGGATTCAACTACGTTTTAGATGGTTGCGTCGTTAGTGAAAATTAAATCTAAAAATGGCCCACCCTCGTTTGGTACATTATTGATTTGACTTAAGTTTGCATCAAGGTTAGAATGAATAAATATCTATCAATAAATAGTATTAGTCATCGTCATTAGTTCTCCAATGATATCGCTACATCTGTCATTGGTGTGTACGCAGGTTTCTTCCATGGTTTATTTATTTATTTATCTTGAAATAAATTGACAAATTTGACTTGAACAGTTTTTAATGTAAAAATACAAAAGAAATTAAACCGCTTTAGATTTGAAAGTTAAAAATATAAAATTAATAGTAACAATAATAAAATGAATGGGGAGGGACATAAAATTGCCTCAATATACTTATAAAATTATCTTACTTAATCAAAAATCAAACAAACAAATGAAGCAGAAGGTTCTCTACTGGGAAATTTTATTTAATGGATTTTAGATTAAATCCGGTGCATGGATTTGGCCTAGTAGGCGATTGTCAATAAAAACAATTCGCGCCTTTTTTCTAGCGTTACCAAGTTATAGGTCTTATATCCAGCTAAATGTGGTGAAATCACTTTATGTTTACGTGGTAGAACTTGGACTTTCTCAATACTTTGGATATGTTCTTCGTAGAACAGACACCACTTAATTACAGCATATTACAGCTGGGATTGAACGTAAGCACAATACAGGATCTTAATTGTCTCCAAATTAAAAATATCGGCCGTTCGATAAAACCGAGCATGGAGTTTGCTCGAGTTATGCACAGATGTTTGCTTTCAAGTACTACCTGAGGAAGTATACCATTTATCGTATACTCTTGTGTAACCGGGTTGGCTTTTCGATGAAATAATAGAGATTTACACTTTTTAATGTTGAGACTCAGAAAATTAAATTCGTACCACATCGCTGTCAATATTTTCTTGCAGTTTTTTGGCATCGTCAACTAACTCGATGGCTTTACAGATTTTGAGGTCCTTTGCAAACATCAGGATTTTTGAATGCTTTATCACTTCAATAATAATGGTGTTATTGATGCTATGAAGATTGTGAAAATTCATTGGCCAACGTGAGAATCTCGTGGTACATCGGAGGTAGCTTGTATTGTTATCGAACTTTTATTTCCTATTTAAATATATTGAATGCGATTATTCAAATATGATTTGAACCAGACTACGAACTGGCTGGAAACCCCGGACTTGAATGTGCTCCAAAAATGTTCAGTGACTGATGGAGTCGAAGGCTTTTATAAAGTTGGTGTTAACATCAACTCGTTTGTGGTCCTCAATTTCATTAATAGAATAGCTGGTAAATTCGATGAGATTGATCGATACTCTTTTATACATAAAACGCTGGTATTGTGACATATTCCGCGGGAGCACTACTCTTAATGAGTTGCTTATTATTACCAGTTCTATTAAGTTAGGTCATAGAAATGTATATTATTCCTCCATGTTAAACTTTTTTTATATAATGTACCTCAGCAATATATTAACAAAAACAGTGTCCACACTCTAACGTGTTGAGTGTGGAACAAGCGATTTGCTTCACTCTTGATTCACTTAATCAGTAATAGCGCCCTAAGCCGATTCCTTCTACTAACAGTAAATATTATCCTAAAATTTTGTTTTACTTTTAATAATTTATTTTTTAATATTTTAGGAGGCTGTCATAAATGAGCTAAAAAGCAAGACAACGGCTGTACGCGAAAAGAAACTACTTCATCAGGATGAGGTGTATAATGGTGCTTTAGAAGATATTTTATTAGGCCTGAAATCAGAACCATATCGGCGGGCCGATGCAGTACGACGAAGTCATCGACGGCGCATCGATAGCAATCGTTTATCAAAGAATTTAGAAGAATTGCAATTATAAAAATTAATTTTATAAGATCGCGCACAATCTATTAAATTTTTTATTTTATTTTTTAACGTACTATTTAGACTTTTAGAAGAATAAATACATAAAAATATCTCGCGCATGTGATAGACCATGAAAATTTTAAATTATGTGTAAAATATTTTAGAGAATGGGCGCAAAATTTGCAGAAACAAACGGTTTCATTGCACATTTTTTTAAAATAATATTAAAAAATACATTTTTGTTTTGTAAATAGGGAGTAATTTTAATATATTATTATATATTTGATATATAAATTTTGAAATAATTATACATAATAATAAGTATATATATATATTTTACCTAATTTTAGATAATAAACACACTTGACATGACATTCTAATATTTTATATACAAGTAATTCTATATACTCGTAGTTAGGTATACAAAAAAGACTAAAATTGGAAATAAATACGGACACCAGCAACATGTTTACATTCGAATAGTTTTTCTTTATTGTAATGCTAATTATTAATTAATTACCTAATATTTTTTTATACGACATGTCCTGATTTATATAAAAATCAGGGGATATGAATCAGAAAGAATTGTGTGTAATGGAAAGCAATTTATTAACGAAAATTTTGTTATTTTGGAGATGTACCATGTTGATTTTGATGACAAATAGATATACTATTATTTATATATTATAAACGTCTTTTGATCTAATTTCTGAATAACTAAGTACTATTCCAACCTGAACCATACTTTTCTGTATCAAATATTTGGTCAAAATTTCAAACGATTTGTTTAGACAGAGAGCGTTTAATCTACAATCTACATATTTCTACCAACACAAAGTATCGAAATAATTATTTCTCTTGCACAAATTCTCAAAAATGAGATACAAAAGGCCCCTGGTGAAAATGCAGTTTCATGCAAAATTGTAAGAAAAACTGGAGATTAGATGTTCTGAGATCGACTATACTGTAATAATTACCGCGGAATAGTTTTGTTAAACAAAGATTACAGTAGTAGTGGCAGCAACATAATCAATATATAGCGATTGCAACGACGCTTGATTGGTAGGAAACTACTAAATAACACAAACAAAAAATCATCACTATTAACTCTCAAGCTCAACGGTCTTCAATGAACCAAAGTTGTATGGTCAACACAGAGCCAGCGACTTGTTTGGTTCAGGTAAATTGGATAATGAGTATTCCATCTGTTGGTGTTTTAAAGCTCAAAACAAATATTTATTGTGCGGTGGCAACTCGAAATTCTTTTGAAAAATGAAGTCAAAGTAACCAGGAGATCGAATGATGGAAGAACAGAAAACGAAATCGATCATAAATCATGGTCTCTCTAAGAAACACTCCACCACCATCTCCTACTTTAGATCCTACGGAGGTGCGGACATGGACAGCGATCATTTGCGTATCACATTCAAACATGTAAGTGCAAACTGTCATCTATACGTTCAATAGACAAACACAAAAGACCGTTCGATGGAAGGTCGATGATAGAAGCGCGAACATATGAGATCATGCATCGAAAACATCAGCTTCCAAGTGACATAAGGAAATTCAAGTGACTATTTTGCCAGGTGCCTAAACTACTTAACTAAACTACGTACTTTTATCTCACTAAAGAATTCCACCCAAGAAGTACAGTCATCGAAGACGGAGAGAACAGAGCTGAGAACAAACGTAGCAGTTGTTCTCTCAGAATAGTAAAACTACTTCCAAAATATACTAAATCGGAATGGCTGTGATTCCCATTAGAGCAATTGCTCCATCAGTTGAAGAGGTCTCTGTCGAATGTCCCACAGAGAAGGATGTGGATGAGGGTATCAGTAGATTGAAAAATGGAAAGGCATCTGGTATCGCAATCCCCGCAGGGAAAATTGTGGCATAACTCTATTAATACTACCTACAAAGTGTTGGCTAACGTTGTACTTGCCAGACTTATCTCTATCGCCGAAAATGCGACTATCAATGTGGTTTTCGTCCCAACCGATTGACCACTGACCAGTATTTCACCATGAGGATGATTTTGGAAACCACACATCATAAGCTTTCGACAGACATATGACAGACAGTAAGCGGAGAAACTAGTTTCGCTGTGTAAATTAACAACGACTGGATCTGAAAAATCATAATCGAAGTTCAATTTCGGCTGTTCAATTTGGTGCTTGAATACGCTTAAATTCTTGGATAAGCAGATGATATCATGCTTCTTGGCCGAAGGCCTAGCGAAATCAAGGACAGTTTCATACCGCTCGATCACTACGCAAGAAGACTTAGTTTGGAGGTAAACAGTATCAAAACTAAATTTTTAGCAACAGTCAGGAGCATCTCCATGACAAATCTCGGAATCATTGATCATAATTTTGATAGCGTTGAAAACTTTAAATACCTCGGGTCAGTAATAACTTCTTGAAATGATATGCTGGCATAAATGTCCGAAATGCCCGAGCCGCTGCCGGACATCGAAATTTTTACGCCCAATCAAGGATATTGCAATCTAAACATATATCGCAGTCTTACAAGCTCGCACTTTATAAAGCACTCATAAGACCTGTGCTGGTTTTCGGATGCAAGAGCAACGATTGTTATCTACTTTCGAAAGGAAGGCCATTCGTGTTATCGTTGTCCTTTGGTCCAATTAAAATTGTGCAAAACGAATATCGTATCGAAACTCGTATGAATCACAAGATAAAACAATTTCTCGGACGTAGCGATATTATCGGATTTATCAAATCCAATCGAGTATGATTAATAGTGTGCTCACGCGACGACGTCGAACAAGATCTACGCCACTAGGACCTCCAAATTTGTGGAAAAAGTTTATCTATAGGAATTTCATCCCAATCGATCAATCTGTCTGGGCTCTACAAAGCTTTTTCTTGTCAAAAAACGTTATTTCCGCTTAAACTTTGGAAAATTGATCTGGACCGGTATTGCCGCAAATTTAATTTAGAATCTTTTTTCTCGTAAATGATATACTTTTCAAAATCTTTGCAAAAAAACCAGAAAGCTCCTATCGAGGCTGACACTTGCGGTGGAGCAATTTCAGCCAAAAATCATTGGGATCCACCAAACCACATACACACTCAAACTTTTTAAATTGTTTTGTTGACTTCTGCGATATAGCGAATTAGTTAATGTGCAAAAAACTCGAGGTCAAAATTTTTTATGATTACTTTTTTTTATTTTACTAAGTAAAAGGAAGCAAAATTATGAAATTAACGAAAAAATTATAATATCTTGATATAATAAAACATAAAAATAATCGTCTTTGTATCCAAATAATTCTATAGATTTCAATCAAATTTTAAAATACGTTTAGTTTTGTCTCAAAAAGTCCCATTGACCACCATAAAATTAGTTAGTTCTATTTAAATAAATTCTATATTCTTGAACCTTAGCCAAAAATAGGTGCCGATCAGCCTCAGATATATGTATAAACTGTTCGTACTGCTGGTGAAAGTAAACGCCGTCCAGTTGATTGTACTCCTGAAATGAACAAAATAAGATCAATTCGGTCTCAATCTGAAAATCTGTATATTCATTTACCAGCAAATCGGACAATCCAACAGTATTCATCGAAAAAGACATTAACTGATGAAATTTATCGTACAAGAATATCACTTGGAAAGGTCTTTTTGTAATAGAATTCGGATGCTTTAAAGATCTCATCGATTCTGGATTCGCGTTATATTGCTGAAGACAGTATAAAATACAATCTGCCTCTTCATTTATTATAAAATGATGCTGAGGATTAAATAAAAAATTAATAAAATCAATTTATTTGCACACGGATTTTCGAACATACTTCGACCATGTACACCAAAGTTAACACAGCGCATAAATACGATTTCGGTATAAATTCGATAACTTCATAATCCAAATGTTCCGAAGTAATCCAGCTCAGAAGTTGTAATTTTGTTTTGAAAATGGTTCCAACACCTGCTCCCCGATAAAGAGTTAATAGTGGCGGAAAATCCATTGGTGGATATATTGGAGTGACCATATCATGAGAAAGTTGAAATTCATTGTAACACAATATTAAACGACGTTGCGCACAGGGCTTATGCTTCAAAACAACACCCATTTGACGGCGATGTAATAGTAGAGAAGCAGACATAAAATGTCTGTACGCTGATTTACATATGAATAGAGGCCGAATAACAATCGGTAAATCATTTAAAAATTCATATATACACGAATTGTATACAAATTTCACAAACGTTGATAATTCATCTTCGATCGGCGGATCGGGCTTGGGCTCATTGGCAAATATCTTTAATGCCTCTTCTATAATTTCTGCGTGTTTAGAAATGTCCGTTGAGCTTAATATTTGGGCAACTTTATTTGGATCCACAACCTCGTTGTGGCGGAAATTTGTTTTAATAAATATTGCTACATTTGGCAGATAATTTTTCTTGTTTCCAAGGCTTCTATAAAAATTATTCGATTCATTAAACGGCAAATGTTTCGATGTCAATGCCCCAAATAACGGCATTTGGTCTTCGGCTATTCCTAGAAAATCTCGAATTTTTATTTTATTAATCTGTAAAATTTTAAACTCGACTGGATCAAATGTCTGTACGTCCCAAAAACTCCATTGCCCATTAATTAATATAAAGTCAGAATTTCCACTCATTACAGCTATGGCATTATGAAAAGAGGCACATGCAGCGATATCTTGTTCACATTCATTTTCAAATGATTTTGTTATGTGGTAATACTTCTCAGCTAACATAATTACTGCTACAGCATAACTAGAATTATTATAGATGCCGGACTCCTTCAGTCGTTTTACTATATTTTCTGGAGTATTATTTTCCTGGATCATTTCTAAAATTATATCAGTAGTTCTGATATTTTCTTGCCTTTTTTTATCAATCGCAGCGGAGTGTTTTAAAAAACGCTCGGGAGCCGCCAAAAAAAATTTTAGTTGTACTCCCATGTTTAGGAAGCGTTTTAATATGGATTCCGTTGCAGTCAGCAAACGGTCATGTTTACCAAAGAGAACATCTAATTGCGCCTCGGTAGTGTTGCACATCGAACGATAAAATGCAGGAAAATCGACTACAATTATGGGTGTGACATCTGGATGATCACTAGGTAGGTTAATAGACAGATTTAGAATTTGTAATCGAACATAACTAATCCAAAATAAATAAGTACCTTTTCCATTCTATGATTTTTTGTTCTATTGCAATAGTTTCACGTGCATCGAGAATTTGTGTATCAATCAACGTTTTTAAACCCCGCACCATTTTGTTAGTTGTTCAGTTCAGTAGTTCACTTTTCACTAAAACTAAAAACAAAATCTCAACAATATCGTAAAATTGGTTGTGTTCGCGCCCGTCGCTCCACAGTGCTTTTGTTTCGTGCAATGTAATGTGTATGTATGCGTAATTCTAATCGCTAGCTACTCTGTAAAATGCACCGATTTATATAATTCATGGATACGGCCAAAATCTACTTAAATATAAGTCCTGCTAACTCCACACATATGAAATAAACCATAACTAACTAAAGATGTATTGGTATTTTTTTTTCCATAGTAATTTTTGTTTCTAAACTAAGTATAAATGTGTAGGTGCAGAAACGAACAAAAATGAAGAAAAATCAAATTTACATTGCATTGTTAGTGTATCCAACACACTCTTTGGTAGTTTTTTTACACCATATTCGTTCGAACTATCAGATCAAAAAAGTTTGATCGGTTTGAGCTGTCAGATCAACATTTTTGACATTACAAATTTTTTTAACACAAAAATCTTGATCGAACAAATTGCCTGGATGAATTTTAAAAAATCTCGATATTTTGTCAGATTTTATAAAAAATGTACGCATACATATATATACAAAAGTAAACGTCACAATATAAATATCAAAACAAAGACCCCGTGCCATTTGTACAATTCAATTTTAAATTTATTTTTGCTTTTAATAAATTTATTAAAATTGTAAGGATAATTTGTAATTTTGTGCGACATATTTTCAAAATATCTTGTGTGTTTTTACTTTTAATAGATTTATTAAAATTGTAAGGATAATTTGTAATTTTGTTTGTGCGACGTATTTCCGAAATATCTTGTGTACTAAAATGTTGTGTTTATGTGCGAAATTATATAATTTCTTATGTTTTTAATTGAAAATTATTGATATTGAGTGGTAAATAAATAAATAAAATTGAGATATGGGAGACACTAGATTGAACATTTTAATCTTTTGCTTTATAATTTTTTATTATACCAATGCTAACAAGCTGAAATGATAAACCCGGCACCAAACAATTTATTGTCTTTTTTTCACAAATGCTACTACAAAAGTCGATCAAATTTCTTTCATATTCGTTTACATAAAATCCGGGAAATTGTTGTTGTAAAAGTAAACGAATATGGTGTTATATAGGTATCTGTCAATGAGCGTTGGAGCAGAACTTATATTTAAGTAGATTTTGATACGACACAAAACTAAATTACACCTCTTACTCGAAAATCGTATTACCGAAAATGTAAAGTAAGGGCCACACTGGAACCAAGACAATTCCGAAAATTATTTGAAATCGTTTTCGTTTTCCTAATAAACATAGGATAGACAGAAAAATATTCAAAATTCTTAGTTTTTTGAATCATAATTTAATATATAAAACACTGCTGCCTAATTTCAAAAAATATTTAAATAATTTTTTCGTATTAAAATGAATGAAGTAAATATGAAGCACATATCTGTACTGGACATATACAAAAGCCAAAAACAAATGAAAAATTCGACATAAATGTTAAACGTAAATAAAATAAAGTTGAAATTTCGCATTGCATGCATTTTTTCAAGTGTATGTCAACTGTTTTTTTGTTGTTCTGTTTGTCTAACTGTCACTAATTTGAGTTTGATTTCCGAAAATTCCAAATTCTATATAAGGTAGATACATTTGCTTTCTCTATTGCACATTAGGTACAATTTTTAGTTTAGTTTTTTATACCACAGTTTTTTATGTATGTCATATCCATGAGTTATATAAATCAGTGGTAACACTGGTAAAATGTATGCAGATGTATATATATATAAGGCTCTGATGTTTGTATTTATAGCATTTTATAGAAATTTTAAATATTTCGGGAAATCACCGTTTTCCCATTCTCAGCAGTCGGAAATAAGGCACCACATGCAGTCAAAAAGCGTATTAATCAACAGGGCCGTATTTAGAATTTTTTCGACCGAATGCAATGAAGTTAGTAAGTTCAAATTAAAAAGTGCATACATTGAAAATTATTTTTATTCCTCCTTTTAATATAAGTACAATACAATAATAGTTTTTATTTAAATACAATATTTTATAGATTGAAGTTGCATGTGTTCAAATAGTAATTAGTTACGTTCCGTATGTACCTACAATTAGAGTTAAATTAAATTTTTTTTATTACCGTTATGTTTTGTATTTTTGCTATTTAGGAATATACTCATTTCTGCACCTCCTAAGAGGAAGACTATTCGGTGTTTTTTTAATGTGGTATATGAAGGATGATGTTGAAAAGAATAACTTATCTAGGGTGATGAAAGTGCTCCAAATTGAATATTTTTGCAACTAAAACAACTACGCTGTATTTATTTCACATTCCTTTGAAATGTATAATAAAGAAACAAATTCGATGACGTTTATTTACAAAAATAATTCGTCTGGATGAATCGAAATTTTGATCTAGATTGTAGTTTCGTTATGTTTTTGTAGTCCGCAACAGCTAAATCCCGTTTTAATACTGCTTCGGATTATTTACAAATTAGTAATGGCGAAAAAAGTTAACATCACCTCTACTTTTTAAATTGATTAGCGATGTATATGAATTGCATTGTTGTATTTTTGTGTCCTATGTATTCAACAGCATTAATTGAAAATTCACTTAATTGGGTATCTAAGAAAATATTCTTCAACATGAAAATAAACTTAAAAATTATTTTTCTTCAATGAGATAATGAATTGAGATTTGATTAATATTGGGACATGTATTTTCAAGATTATTTTCATCGACGTGAACTCAACACATTGGTTTATTAATGAATAAAGAGGGAATGACCGATTTTTTTAAAATCTCTTCTGGTTTTCCTTTGTCTGCCGCATGAAATAATGCTTTTCAAAATATACCGAGTAAACAATTGAATTTCTACTTAGTACATCTTGCTTACTGAAGCCAATTCATTTGAACCACAGCTTTTCAATTCTCCATATTTTGGTAAGCATGTTAATGCAAATTTCTGCAAAAACCTATACTTATAGTATTCCAAAATACAAATTTTTTGAAAAGCGACTCAAAGGCAGCTAGCTAGCAAAATTTTCGCACCAAACAAAACTTTAACATCTGCAAGGCGTTTATTAGACCAGCGGTTGCCCTCATAAGAAACGGATTCGCTTTGAAATGTGGATATAAAGGGTGTTTCATTTCGAAGTATAGAACTTTGGATTTAATAAAACAGAAAAATAATTTTAATGACCACGAATGGCAGATAATTTTATGTAGCTTCAATTTTCGACCACCCTTCGCACCATTTCTGGTTGTATTTTAGCAATAACGCGTCGAATATTGGCTTCCTAGTGTTCAAAAGTTTCTTGCTTATCAGCGAAGACAAGTGACTTCACTTTAATACCTTTCACAATACCTTCAAAGAAAATAGACCAGTGGTGTCACATGAACGCGATGACCCGTTGACAGGTCCATTTCTCGATATTAATCGTCCAACAAATGTTTCTTTCATGTGAATACCATCCAATTGAGGCACAAACAAATTAGTAATCGTGTTTCTAATTTAATGGTTTTAACGGATTTAATGGTTTTTGAACAATGGCTCGTGTATTATCTT
This sequence comes from Nephrotoma guestfalica, assembly GCA_963691935.1. Classification (NCBI taxonomy): domain Eukaryota; kingdom Metazoa; phylum Arthropoda; class Insecta; order Diptera; family Tipulidae; genus Nephrotoma; species Nephrotoma guestfalica. Next base: position 283,471,944 of record OY829914.1, read on the forward strand.
CACTCCAAATGTGACAATTCTGCTTGTTGGCATAGCTATTCAACCAAAAATGAGCTTCATCACTGAAGAAAATTTTGTATGGTAAGTTTGTACGGATGTCAATATTGACTTTGGCCCATTCACCGAATTGGAGGTGCGAACGATGGTCGTATAGTTTGAAAAAAATTCTATTTATTTGTCGCACTAAAATTTCAATTAAATTGTCGTTTGAAGTGATAGAAGTCACAAGAAAATATTTATAAAGCAGCATCCTAAGATTTAAAAAACAGCCGCAACAAGTTTTGAGAATAATTATTTTGTAAGTTTCGATTTAATAATCTAGTAACCAAGAAGATGAGTAGTCACGTCGGCGTAGTCACTTCGGCGTCGCACAAGTTGAATCTTGTAAGTAAGCATGTAAACCAAGATCCTTACGCAAAATCCTCCATAAAGATGTTGGATCAAGGCCCAATAAGAATAAACGTGGTTCGAAAGCGATCCATAGTTAGGCGAACTTAACTGCAATGACGGACGATTATGTCAGCCATAAAATGGACATAGCACGCGATGAGATTCACGAACTAAACCATTATTTTCAAAGAAAATTTACAAACTGTGTCTTTGTTCAACTGTCAGCAGTCAAATCGGCTGTCCTTGAAAAAAATTTTGCCAACAAAGTTCTATACCTCGAAATGAAACACCCTTTATAGGATATAATTTATGAACTCAAAAAGACTTAGATGGCCAGGACAAGGTCACAAAGCCAGACCACCAAGTAGTAAACTTTAACGAAAGTAGCACCTCGCGGGAGACCTATACGATGGGCGGATGACGTTGAACGGGATCTAAACTAATCAACCGCTTCGTCGGATGTAACACAAACAGTAAATAACTACCGAAATAAAATAATATATGGATTTTTTAAAAGTTAAGGGCACAATTAGCCTTCTAAATATTCGACTCCTAGTATTCTCGCGCTGGACCCTGGGGTTGGATTGCAACAACACTTGAGTAATAGGGAACTACTAAATGACAGTTTATAAAGTCCAGTGCTATATAAGAAAAAAACAAATAATTTATCACTATTAACTCTCAACAGTCTACAATGAACATCAAAGTGGTATAGTTAACTCAGAGGCAGCTACTTTATTTATTCATGTAAATTGGATAATGAGTGTTCCATCTTTTGGTTTTTTTAAAGCTCAAAACAAATATTTATTATGCGGTGGCAATCCGAAATTTTTTGTTGTGGAGCATATGAACACCATCGTCCAGTTTTTCGTCGTGAAATACGACCACTTTGAGGCGTCGTTCACCACCAGTAAACGTGGGGTTAACCACTTTACATCGAATTTCACACGTTGATTTTTGAAAGGGGTGCCACATGCCACCATATCGTGAAACATTCGTCTTATTGCCAACCAAGTTCGATGACCGCATAATTTCAAGGAATTCTAATGTCAATTAACCACCAAGATCATACGATTTGACACCGCTAGATTATTTTCTTTGAGGCTTTTTGAAAAGTAAAGGGTATAGCAATGATCCACAAACAATTAATGATCTTAAGAACAACATTCGAGCTGAAATTGAGACCACCACCATTGATATTGGAAAGTCATCTAAAATTTTGATTGTCGGATGCAGACCTGTAACAGGAGTCGTAGTGGTTACATGAACGATGTTGTATTCCATACTTAAATGGCATGGAACCAGCTGTCATTTTCAATAAAACAATTTGAATTTCCAACATACATTATGTGTTTTATTATTATAAAAAAAACTAACAGATGGGACACTCTTTATTTTATATTGTACATATCTGTCACATATAGATTGTTGTATAATTTGTCGATTGGTGAATATTTTATAAGCGCGTTATTACGCCAAGGTTAGAGCTTGTGTGCAGCTCAGTCGACTTTGCGACTGTAGTCATAATCATTAAATCTTCGAGTTCTTGTAAAACACTGATTATTTACCCTTTGACATTGTTCCTCATTCGGATAGTTTTCTAATCTTGTTGAGTGGAGGTGATTGATTAACTTGTGCTCTATATGACTATTTTGGCTTTTGGGCGATATATTTTGAATGACATTGAATTGCTAGCATTATCTTTGACTTTGACGAAAGCAATCACGTTAGCTTTCGAATAATTTGTCGTCTTATCACCAAAGAAAACACTCGAAACATTTTGAAAAACTAAGGAAGATTCAAGAATAAAGCCAAACGATCTAACCTTCAGGTCGGTTGGGATGTCTTTTTAGTAGCATAAAAAGCATATAAAATAATTTACGAACTATGGAGTTCGTGGAGTAACTTCTGTGAACAAATTCAGTCAATCTAGCTAAAAAATGATTCTTACAGGCTGAACGTTTTGTTCGTTACTGATAACTCAACGAATCGAAGAAAGGTGATCCTGGTTAGGTTTTTACACCACCTAACCTAACAGATTTCCTCTCATGAGCCCTTCGTGCTTTAACTCTTCAAAACTATGCATTGATTTTGGGATTGTTCCATGTTCCACTGTCTTGGACCATGAGTAGAGATGTTTTCATTCCTATGCCGCATTCCTGATTTATTGTCAAGGCTTCCTATGAGTGAAAACCAGCCAATACTAGAAAATGATGAAATAGTGAAAGTTCTTAAAACTATTGAACAAGTTGAACATTATACTGAAGGGTTTAAAAATCAACAAATCGCAGAAATCCGACAAGAAGCACAAGCTGACGATATTTTATAACAAACCCTCTAAACAAAAAACTGCGATTCGTAAAAACCGATACATTTGTGATACATAAACGATATATATTTTTACTATGGCACCCACACACATTTAAAACTATTTTCCCATAGGATCACAAAAAATACAAAAAAGAATACAAAACAGATAACCGACCAAATTGAACAGTGGTTAATAAGCATTGGCATTTGGTATATTTATGCTATACATTCCGATATGAACAACAGAAATCGCCAATGATAACGCATAAAATATCAACGTATCCGTTTCAAGTTATTTCCATTGATTTCTGCGAAGCTGAGTATAATAACAAGAACCCAAGTACTCGTATAAGATAATTGTAGATGATTATTCAGATTACAAAGAAACAATATTTTGAGATTTGGTATTCCGCAGAACGTAAATACAGGTGGAGCTCATAACTATCGTATTATAAAAAATGGGAATCTTCGAAGCAATGTTTATGGAAAGAATTACTTGAATATCGTAACACTCCAAATGAGATACTCTCCAGCGCAACGTCTAATGTCAAGAAATATTAAATCAGTATTACCAAGGCTTAAAGCTGGTGAAACTACGTCCAGAAGACAAACATAGAACATTTGCAACAGTGAAAGATCAATTGTCAAGCGATACGTATGAAATTGATGCTGTAATGGTAAGAGCTATATTCGCAATCGTCAACAAATGAATGAATTTAATAATTTGCAAAGTAATGAAGATCATCATTAACAGTCTACGCCAGATTCAAATTTACCGACATTGATTGACCATTTTCAATCATATCCGTTACATCATTAATGACAACACATTAAACGAAACTGTTCATGTTGAACATGTTGAAATACAACCCGGTAATGATGAAAATCATAAGGATAAAGGACATGAAAATAGCCGTGCAGCAAATCATAACCAGTACGTAACCCATACTCGTAACAAGCGGGTTGAGCAGCAGGTCAACAATCATCTCTCATAAAAACAACTAAGTTATGAACCCTAAACAAAGGCCCTGGATTATCTTATCGGATTCACTACAAATACGACCTCGGAAATTCTAAACGGACGCTTTAAAAATGGAAACATGAAACGTGTGTAGCCTCTTAAGACCTGGAGATCTCCAGAACCTGTTGAACCGCAGGTAAAGAGTTTCACATTAGACGTACTTGCACTACAAGAGCTCAGATAGTCTGCGAGTGGGGTCCATGATACCACCAACGGTCAGACACCCACCGAAGATAAATCAGATGACATCAAAGATCTCTTATTTATCGGATTAGAGGGAGTCATCAATAAATTCCGCACCTTGACATTAAATACATCGCACATCGGTCCAACCAGCTTACACCTAACTAGTAACAACAACGGCCAAAGCATCACTGACCTCGCAATAATGTACAACTTAATTGTAGGAAATATGTTTTTTCACGTAAAAGAATCCACAAACTAACCTGGAGATCGAAAGATGGAAGAACAGGAAACCAAATCGATCATATCATGGTCTCTCTTAGAGTCACTCCACCAGCATCTCCGACTTTATATGGAGACATGGACAACGATCATTTGCTTGTCATATTCAAACATAAGTGCAAATTGTCATCTATACATACAATAGACAAGCACAAAAGTTAGCGATATTATCGAATTTATTAAATCCAATAGAGTTAGATGAATGGGCCACCTTCCAAAGAACCCCACAACTGCGCTGGCGTGACGACGTCGTTCAAGATCTACATCATTGGGATTTCTAAATTTCTGAAAAAAGCTTTAGTATGAAGTTCCATCCCAATCAATCAATCTGTCTGGGCTATGCAAAGCCCAATTTTAGTTAAAAATCGTCATTTCCGCTTAAACTTCCAGAAAAATGATCTGAATCGGTATTGTTGCAAATTTAATTTAGAATCTTTTAATCCATAATCAGTTTTCTCGTAAATGATATACTTTTCAAAATCTTTGCATAAAACCAGAAACCCCATATCGAGGTTGACCCTTGCGCTGGACCGATTTCAGCCAAAAGTCATTGGGATCTCCCAATTTATGAGAAAAACTTAAGTAAGAAGTTTCATCCAAATCATTCAATCCGATTTTGCGATATAGTGAATGATGCACCTAAAAAATTTCGAGGTCAAAATTTTTTTATGATTACTATTTTACTTAGTAAAAGCACAGAATATATTCTATTCCATTCTGTGGTAAAAGCAATGCCTTCTAAACTATAGAAGGCAATGGTAAAAGGAAGTAAAATTATGAAATTAATAAAAAATTGTTATATTTCGAAATAACAAAGCATAAACATGATCGTCTTTGTATACAAATAATTCTATAGATTTCGTTCAAAATTTAAAATAGTTCTGATTTTTGTCTCGAAAAATCCCAAGGCATCATCTCGCCGTTCCACACTTTGATTCGTTCCTAGTTCCCTTCTCCTTCACCAACAAACTAAAAACAGTTTGTTGATGAAGGGGAAGGAAACGAGGAAAGAATCACGACAAAAGAATCAAAGTGTGAATCGGTGGATTGACCACCACAAAATGACTGTTTTATTTTAAATAAATTCGATATTCTTGAACCTTATCCAGAAATAGGTCGCGATCAGCCTCAGATATATTTATAAACTGTTCGTACTGCTGGTGAAAATAAACACCGTCGAGTTGATTGTACTCCTGAAATGAACAATATAAGATCAATTCGGTCTCAATCTGAAAATCTGTATATTCATTTACCAGCAAATCGGACAATCCAACAGTATTCATCGAAAAAACCATAAACTGGTGGAATTTATCGTACAAGAATATCACTTGGAAAGGTCTACTTGCGATAGAATTCGGATGCTTTAAAGAACTCATAGAATCTGGATTTGCGTTATACTGCCGAAGACAGTATAAAATACAATCCGCCTCTTCATTTGTTATAAAATAATGCTGAGGATTACATAAAAAATTAATAAAATCAATTTATTTGCACACGGATTTTCGAACATACTTCGACCATGTACACCAAAGTTAACACAGCGCATAAATACGATTTCGGTATAAATTCGATAACTTCATAATCCAAATGTTCCGAAGTAATCCAGCTCAGAAGTTGTAATTTTGTTTTGAAAATGGTTCCAACACCTGCTCCCCGGCAAAGAGTTAATAGCGGTGGGATATCCATTGGTGGATATATTGGAGTGACCATATCATGAGAAAGTTTAAATTCATTGTAACACATAATCATACGACGTTGCCCACAGGGCTTATGCTTCAAAACAACACCCATTTGACGGCGATGTAATAGTACAGAAGCAGAAATAAAATGTCTGTACGCTGATTTACATATGAATAGAGGCCGAATAACAACCGGTAAATCATTTAAAAATTCATATATACACGAATTGTATACAAATTTAACGTACGTCGATAATTCATCTTCGACCGGATCGGACACGGGCTCATTGGCAAATATCTTTAATGCTTCTTCTATAATTTCTGCGTGTTTAGAAATGTCCGTTGAGCTTAATATTTGGGCAACTTTATTTGGATCCACAACCTCGTTGTGGCGGAAATTTGTTTTAATAAATATTGCTACATTTGGCAGATAATCTTTCTTATCTCCAAGACTTCTAAGAAAATTATTCGATAAATTAAACGGTAAATGTTTCGATGTCAATGCCCCAAATAACGGCATTTGGTCTTCGGCTATTCCTAGAAAATCT